>JH651293.1:0-160975 GCA_000260095.1 Tetrahymena borealis | reverse complement strand
TTTTGAGAAAATTAAATTTATATGAAGATTTAAGATAATCTTAAATTTGTTATAAAAACTAAGATTGCATTACATATTAATAAAAATATATTCCTCTAATGAGATAGTATTTAATAGATAGAAAAAAGTATTTGAATTTACATATAAAAATAAAAGTAAATTAACATTTTCATAATTAATCATCTTTTATTTCTGGCTTTAATAAAGGATTATTTACCCATTTGATTGGTTGTGTATTAAAATCAAATATATCAATAATCTTTACTTAACTTTCGTAACCTGAATTAGAATCACTTTCACATTTATTTTTGTCCTTTTGTGTTAAATTAGCATTTGTTAATATCGAAGAAATTTGAGGGTGTTATAACTGTTTTTGGTTAAATTATTTTAAGGCTAATTTTTAAGAGAATTACTCCCTAGGATTATATTCTAATTCCAATTAATTTGATTTTATAATAAAATTCTGGTCATTTTAAGATTTCCTCTCCTACAAAAATTATTTGATTTTCTAGAATAATTAGCCTATGATATACAATATATTTACACTTATCATGAACAGAAATATAGCAATAATAACCCATCCTATGTTCGTTACCTTTTCTAATAGAGCTTTTTCATTATCTTTCTATTAAATCATTTAAACATTTAATAAATAGAGGGTAGCAAAGAAGAACACCATCATTAGTATCAAAGAACTATTTAAAATATTCACTAATTTCATACCTTTTTTCTCATATTAAATATATTTAAAATTCAGATAGAGCTACGTAATTTGAAGAAGAAATAGCATGCCAATAATAAATTGTGGATAGTCATAAAATACAATAATAGCAAATATTATTAGTATATCTTTGAAATTTAGCAAATGAGGAAATAGAAAGCTAACAACATTTGAATTCTCATTCAATTTAAGATCAAGAAATAGTGGTTACTTTTTCTTAAATTCCTCATCAAATACAATGTACCTTCTATATTTGTAAAAGCCAAAACTTTCTATGACTTATAAGATAAAATATAAAGTAATAAAACCCATTACAAATAGTGCTAACAGAAATGATAAGATATTTTCTATACTTTGTTCACTAACATTATTTAATTACAAAAAAGCCCCAAAAACTAGAGGAATAAATGCGGAAGCTAAAAACCCAATTAAAAAGTTATCAAATTAAGCTTACAATTTATTAAGAACTCTAAATTTACTAAATTTTTTCAATAAATAATTAATTAGTGCAGCAACAATTATAATATTTATTTTATTCATTCCATTCAGCATAAATGATGTAGTTAACTTTCCTCTTTATTCAAATCTATATCTTGCTCTCTATCCTACTATTTATTCCCCAAAAAATTGCTTATCTTTTGCGTCCATTTATCCTAAAATAGTTACATTGATATTACAAACCTTCAAATATTTTAATAAGATAAATTTACCTGATATTTTAGAAGATACTGGTTCATTATCTCCTATACTAGGCAAAAAATCTAAGTTGAAAAGTTTAAGCATTTAAAGAGATATTTCTAGATTTGAAGGAAGAAACATATCAATATACATCCAATAATTTAAAACTTAGGCAATATTGACCATTAAAGTAGAGATTATTTGGGAAGCCAAGATTTAAATTGGTAGAAGTATCCCCGATAAAAATAATACTGTATTTTCAGAAGATTTGCTAAGAATTTCTTTATTTCCTAGTACAATTGAGGGCTAGAGAAAAGTATAGAGTTTATCATCATCACTTAGTTCCATTTAACTTCCTAAAGAAAAATCATTACTGAGAATACTCCCATTAGTACTTTTTATTTATGTAGGATCTTTGAATTATAAGTAAAATTTCTTTTACTCTACAAACTCCTAACTTGTATTAATAGTCAAGATGTATGAAGAAGTTGAACTTTTCTAAATATCTATTGTAAATTAGCTCACATCTTATATTTTTATAACAACCATTTCAAGAAGTTTCTTCTCATCATTCAAAGGTAGTATAATTGCTTCTGAAAACTCTAATTTTATTTTATTCCAATTCCCTGATACTCCTTCAATTTTAAGGGTAATTGATTTTTTGCATTAATCATATTTTTTCCCTTTTGTTATTACTAAAGTAAGAAACATTTTTATGAAAAATATTAAAATTTACCATTAGAGTCACAAGCTATGCAAATATTAGTACCACCTTTAGGATAGTATCCAATTGGGCATTTATCAACACACTCATTAATGGCTAAGTATAATTCAGGCTTACATTATATGCAATTATTAGATTATCCTCCAGAGCATTTTATGCAGCTAGAATGACAACTATCGCATGTTCTATCTAAATTAGGGTAAGTTCCTTCAGGACATTCTATAAGACAGATTTTATTATTATATCTAAATGCAACAGAAGAACATTCAGAACATGAATTGGTGTCATCTTAACATATACTGCATAATATATTGCAGCTTGAGCATATCTTCTACTTCCAGTCAGGATAGGTTTTGTTAGGGCATTATTTTAAGCATTCTCCTTTATAAACTAAATATTTACATTAAAGAATGCATTCATTATTTTAAAGAAATTAACCATCTTTACAACTTAAGCATTATTTATCAGAACCTCCAAAACAAGTATTACAATTAGAATTACATTATTCACAGTTTCTAGTATCTATATTTCCATAGAAACCATTTGGACAACTATTCACACATCTGTTTATAAATTATTTTTCAAATATTATAAAATGATAGTTTATTTATTTAGGGAGAAGACACTAAAATTTAAATGCATTAAAATTTATATAAATAATATTTTTATAAATGGATCAAAATTTCAGTTTTGTAAAAAATTCTTAAGGTTCTTCCCTCTTTTTAATAGTTAAATATTTATATCCAAATAAAATATATTATCCAGAGTAATTAATGAAAAGTTAAATTTACTGAGTATTGAGTTTATAGGCTAAATCAGAACATGTAGAACAAGTAGGAGTAGAGTCAATACAGGAAGTGCAAAAAGGGTGACATTATTTACAAATATTTATATTAGCTTCTAAATAATAAGAATCACTGCAACTAGATACACATTATTTGTCTTATATTAAACTTGGACATTTGCCAACACATTTTCCTGCATAAAAGAAATATCCAATTTTACAAGTCAGACAATCTTAATCAGTTGGACCTTAACAAGAATTACATGTTGTATTGCAAGGTTAACAAACCCTGTTATCATCATTATAATAATTTTCAGGGCATTTGACATAACATTGGTTATTAAGTTTAAAACCTGATATGCTACATCTGAAAAAGTATTTTAAAGATATGATTATTATCAATAAAATAAATGTAAAAATTTTACTTTGAGCAAGTAGAAGTATCATCTATACATATCAGACAAGCGATATTACAATCTTAACATTTATTTGTGCCTTGTAAATTATATGAAGAGGTTGGACATTAATCATAACATTAATTTTTATGTACGTATTGTGTTGATAAACAACTACCTACGCAATTACCAGAGTTATTTAAAACTAAAGGATATTCACATTACTAGCACTGGGCTAGATTTAAGCATTTAACGCACCCTGTTTAGCACTTTAAGCAAGATTTATCTGAAAAATTTGCAAAAAATCCTTCTGGACATGTTTCAACACATTAATTATGAGGCTTTATGTAATAGGCAGTAGTTATACATTTAGAGCATTAATCTTCTTTATAAATACACTCTAAGCACAAAGAAGAGCATTTTTTACATTGCTTATCAGGATTAGTATAGTAGCCTTACGGGCATTAATTACTACATATGCCATTAAGTGATACTTTAGAGCATTATACAACACAACTACCATTTTCAAGATAAAGATTTTATTTACAATTTAAGCACTTTAAAAAATATTTTGTTAACATAAGAATAATGATTGATAAAATAATAATAATTACTTAAAATTCATCAGGTCCAATACAGATAGAGCAATTTGGGTGACATGTAACACATTTTTTATTAGATTCATCTTAAAATTATCCTAATTTACATTAAGATATACAGAATCCAGTATCAACCTCTTTATAGGCAAATTAAGAACAAACACTACACTTAGAAGTAGAATCAGAGCAGATAGCGCAAAATATACTACAAGGAGAGCATTAATTGGTTAAAGTGTCTTTATAGTAACCATTTTAGCAAGAAGAAAAACATTGATTATTGAATAAGAATTTGCTCGAAATACATTTAGTACAAAATGTGCTGCTAAGACACTCTGAGCAGTCAGTTTAGCAATTTTTACAAATATAGTCACTTGGATCTTTGTAAAATCCAGAAGGACAATCGTTTAATACTGAACAATTAGAAGCTGACCCTTAGCATTCTAAACATGAAATATCACATTAGATGCAATATTTATTTAAACTAAATCAAAATACATTTTAATGAAAATAATGAAATACTAAATAATTTAATTTGATTTCAATTAATGCAATCAAATTTTAAAAAATCTTAAATAATTTACTCATCTTGGAAGTAACCTGATGGGCAATTTGAGTAACAATCTCCTAAAAGCATATAGCCTGATATGCAAACACATTCATTAGAAGAAGGATCTACTTATTAATTCTATCCACACTGGCAATTAAGTTCTGGCTTTCTTTTTGAACTAATACACTTTGTGCATTAATTTAAATTACACTCTTCGCAACCCAAAGGACAGACTAACAAATTTAAATTTAATATTTCATGTATACACTACTTTTTTAATAAAGTATTACCTTAACAATCTAAATTGATATAATCATCATAATATCCTATTGGACATTAGCAATTGTTTCCTATTCTTCCTTGATAGCATTCTGTACAGATCATGCCATTAAAACATACTTTACATCCATTTAAGCATTCTACAATTTATAATTTTAATCATAATCTAAAGAATTTTAATAGCAATTTATTACTAGAACATATTAAAGGTTTAGCTGATGATGAATAATATGTTTGATTGCAATTACATATGTTTTAGGTATTTAATGAAGCCTTTTTTGTACAAGTTAAACATTTTTTTTTATCAAATATGTCACAAGTTTTACATTTCGGATCACAATAATAAGTATCAGGTAAAGAATTCTATTCCATCGAGTCTAATTAATATATAAAGTTAAATTATTTTTAACTCTCAGTAAGTTAGAATTAAGTAATTAATTATTAATAAGTCTAAATTACAAAAGCAACCAGTAGTATAAGAATTATTTTTATAAATAGTTGTTTGAAAATAGCTTGGAGATGCACACATTTTATCAATAATAATATTGCCAGAATCACTGTAAAGATAATCAACCTTTATATAAAAGAATTACTTAATATTTATTTGCTAAAGAGAGTGAGTTTATTACTGTTAAAGGAATGAGAGAGCTTGATAAAGGATAATATTCAATTTTATTTATCATAGTCCAGTCACTCTTGAACTCTATTAGAATTAATATTGCTAGAGATAAAAGTATTAGATTATTCAATACAATTTAAATGAGATAAAATAGTAAGTTACATTAGCTATTTAAAGCAAACATTTGATAGCCAGTGGCAGTAATTTATATAGTCTTAGTAAATAATTACACTATATCATCCCAAGCATCAAGTTAAGGTATTCTTTAATAATTACAATCATCATCTTACAATAACTTAATATTATATTTTCCTATATACATATTCTTATAATTCATATTATTTAGCTAACTATGTTTCATAAAATTTAAATATAGTTAATTTTACAGAATAGAATTTTTATAAATTTTCTGCAAATCTAATTGGCTCATTCGTTGTTGAAAAGTCTATTTGGGATGTTACCAAATCATAATACACTATTAATCCATTCAAACCAGCCTGTAAGTTAGGTAAAAATTATTTATTATTTAGATAACTAAATTAATAAATAAACTATTATTACATACAATATTTCTTTTTTTAAGAAGGTTTAAGTTTTCGTGTAAATCACTCTATTAGAAAACTCATCTAATAAAGAAATAAATCCATTGAAGTACTATAAACTGTAAGGCTTTTTATTTTAAAAAATAACTGGGATACGATTAATAAAAGATCTATTTATACAATTTTAATTTGTGAAGTTGGATTATTAATATTAACCTTTAAATATTAATTACCGCTAAATTAAACAGTCAAGATTAAATATGTATCTTTCTATTAAATAAAATTTTAAATAAATTTATTTTATATTTTAATATCAAAAGTATCATTATTTTACATCAAAAGCAGTTGTAATTTTTGAAATTTATCCAAAATTAAGCTATTTTTTTTCAATAATAATTATTAAATTTTGAAAAACTAATTAAAAGAAAAAGTACAGATGAATCCTCAATAAGATCACTTGTTCCGATTGTTATTTTATAAACAGGAGAAGGATTAATTGATTCTTTATAATAGTAAACTATATTATTATTCCCCTAATATTTGATTTCATTTTTATTACAATATACTAATAGGAATAATTATTTACAATTGTTGCAGCTGTTCTATTTTATAAATAATAAAAAATTTAATATTTTATCAATAACATTGTAAAAATACCCATTTGGAGTAGTAATAGGGGTTCTTGTTAAAACACCAAGGCTATATTAATAAATGGCTGCCCTAGTGGCAATAACTATATCATTATTCTTAGATTTTAATAATAATAAATTTATTAAATACAAAAAATAAAAGTATTCAAGATTACAACAAGCTGAGTAATATCCCATATTGGTAAATCTGTAGACTAGAAATTAGATGCATAAAAGTATCTCAACATCCATATATGATTTTTGTAAACAATGTATTGATACTTTCTTACATTCTTTTTGTTAAATACGAATTAAAATAATTAATGGACTAATATTAGTTAATTTTATCAAAATAATTTTACTTAAACTTCTGATATTGTAAATTGATTATCAAAAATTAAATAGTCAAAATTTATAATAATGACAGGCTCTTTGAAATCACCAGTCTGAAAAACATCCTAATATTTAAATTTAATATTAATATAAAATAATAAGATGGAGATTAAAGCTACTTCTAAATCATAATAAGTTAATGTGTACCCATTTTTTTTATAGTCAACAAAAAATGGATAATAATATACTGAAAGTATTTGTTATTAAGGATGATCTCTCGGACGATGAGGATAAATCCAATATTTTTAATCATTAAATAAAATGATTGCAGGCTTAATGAATATTTTTTCATTTTTCTAGTCGTGTAAATAAAAATTATGATATGAAATTAGAAAATAATTTAATTTAATTTACATTTGCACTCTATGAACTATGTAAATAAGATAAATAATCTGTTTTATTAATAATCTAAATGGGTTAGTTAACAGTATATAAGATAGCAAGATAACTATTATTATTATTATAGACAGCCATTAAGTCATTCTAATTAATTATAGATAAATTTAGTTAGGTATTTTTAAAGATAAAAAAGAAAAATTTGATAAAAATTCACTCTTATTTATTAAAAATAATGTGAATGAATGAATGAATTAAGAATTAAAATATATCTCTTTTGTATTTTTTAAATTTAATTACATTATTTGAATAGACAGCATAATAGATACTAGTAAATCCACTAGGCAAAGAACTAGATTCAATCGAAATCTCCTTGTCTTGATAATAGAATACAATTTTCTTTAAATCTTCATTCGCTATAAATACAATATTAATTTCTAATTTATATATTTATATTGAACTAACTATAAAAGGATTTATCGCATTTTAGGTAAATGTTTAATGTAATAAACCATATTTAAAGACTAGCACTTTCTATTGTGAAACGAAAATAAGATATTCCTATAATTTTTTTAAAAAAGATGAATCTATGTCAAGATTATTAAATTTATTTGAAATTGGGATCATATATTTAAATGTTATAATTTTATCTCAAAAAATTTCGTTCTCAAATTAAGAGTATATATCAAATGCAAATTTCTTAAATTAATAATCACAAAACCAAGTTTGAACTGATTTCGAGCTACAATTTTTATACTATTTGATTAGTATGTAGGCAATATTAACATTACTAAATTATAAATGTAAGTTTATTTTTGAAAACTAAATTATTTACATCAAAAGAATAAGTATATCCTTAAGCAACTCCTTTTATTAACTAACTGCTTGGAAAATCCCAATAGAAACTTTAACCATAAATAAAAGCTGTATTTTTCTACATATTTTTATTTTAAAAAGAAAAGTAAATCTTTATTCATACAAAGTAGTTTTATATGAAAATAGCAAAGTTACTTTAGGAAAAACGAAGCATTTTATATCTGTATCGTAAATAATTGTTTTTAGTTCTATATTTTTACTATCAAACCATGTAACACTATTATGAAATACTACTAGTTACTGATCCTATATCCATAAAAAGTATACAAATAGAAAGTAGAAATAGATAATGAACAAAAAATTTTTTGGTCATATAATTTTATTACCGCTATCTTTACTGAACACACGTATATTCCTCCTGATTGCAAATATTATATTGTGACATCTTCTGAAAAACTAGTCCCTATTAAAATGATAAACTATGCTAAAATAGTAAACCTCATTTCTATTTCACAAGTCTTTTATTTTTTTATTATTAATAATAAGAAGCCTATTAATATTTCCTCTTAGGTTAATAAAGTATAAATATTTATACTATCATCAAACCCTTTATTTATATTAAAAAATAGACTAGTTGATTGTAATTTCTTTTATACTAGAAGGATAATTTGATTGAATTATAGTAAGATCATGCAAATTGAAAAAGTCAAAGTCTATTTCATTCATTTATTTAGTTTTAAATAAAATTTAAAATGCTAAGAACACAAATCTCTTTTAAAAAAGTAAAAAATAAGCAAATCTAAAAAAATTTAAAAGAAAGAAATACTTTTCTTAATTTTGTTCCTTGAATCTTATTGGATTATTTTTATTTGATCATTTCAAAGAAATTAAAATATTTTTTTGTAAAATATACCAATTTATTGTATAATTTTTATATAAAATAACAGCTCAAAGTTGAAAATTTATCATTAATATAAAAATTAGTATATATCTATGGAAATTATAATTTAAAAGGAAGATGAAGGGTTTTTTAGGTACATGCGCAAGGCAAAAATACTTTATTTTATTCAAGATTCTTATTGAATTTCGATATTAATTTTACTTTCTTAAGGTACTTTTTGTTGGCTAATTTTTATGTTCATCTACTTCCTTTAAAGCTGTCTAGGAAATTTTGTTCATTAATTAATAAATTAAAAAATCAGAATTTATAAGTACATGAATAATCATAAACTGAAGAATTTGATAAATCATAAATAAGTAATGATTGTAAGCAAAATATAATCTAATAGATTTTAAATAGAAAACAAAATTATAGTAATGATTTATTTTAATAAATTATATTTTAAAAATTAACTGATTAAAAGGAAAGAAGATAATACTGTTTGTCAATTAAATAAGAATACTATACTTACATGGGATTTATTTTATTTATCATTAATTTATGGTTTAGATATTTATAATGTAATATTTAAATTAAGCTTAGACTATCTTAAATTTATATGATGCATAATAATAATTTAAAGTATACTATTATCAAATACAACTAACCTATAAAATAGATTTACATTTTTTATATAAAATTATCAAATATAAACTCTAATCTTTCAAAATATTTTATAATATGTAGTTGGTTGATTTACCACTCAATAAAATTTTAATATAAAGCATTACTACAGACTATCATTATCCTAAACCTTCAGGTAATATAATGAAAAGGTAGGAATAAATACATAGATTTCTCAAATTTAATTTAATAGACAGAAACATAATTTTACTTCACTTATTTCTTCTTTATTAGGATTAAAACTTTTAAAAACAAAAAAAAATGTGATAATTAATAAATTTAATTGGAATAATAAATTAATCAGAACTATTATTATCTCATAATATTATTTCATAAATAATACTTTATATATAATGATGTGTAATTAGTTACATACTAGAAAAGAATATAAAAATGAATGAAGCTTTAAAATAAACTAAAATTTATATAAAAACTAAGAGAATGTTTTAAAAAAGTATTTTCCTCTAAAGTTATTGCAATTAAAAAGAGTAAAAAGTATTAGAATCTACATTATAAAAATTGAATAAATTAATACTTTTCATAATTAGTCGTCTTTTATTTATACTTTTAATAAAGGATTATTTACCCATTTGATTCGTTGGGAATTCAAATCAAATATATCAACAATCTAAATTTCACTATCATACCTTGAATTATTTTCATTTTCAGTATTATTTTTTTCATTTGGTATTAAATTAGGATTTGTGAATATTGTGGTAATTTGAGACTGCTATATTTATTTTGGGTTGAACTACTCTAAGGTTAATTTTGGAGTGTATTGTTCTATAGAAGTTTATTCTATAACCAATTAATTTTAGCTTGATATCATATTTTAACTCACCATTTCCTAAGTTTTTTAGCCATTTTTAGATTATTTTTATTTTAAAAACTATTTGATTTTCTTGAATAATTAGCTCAGTATATACAATATGTTAGTACATATCATCAAAAGAAATATTGCAATAATAACCCATCCAATATTCGTAACTCTTTTTAAAATAGCTATTTGATCATCTTTATTTTAGATCATTTAAATATTTTACAAATAGAGGATTATAAAAAAGATCACCATAGTTAGGATAAATGAACAATTTAAAATATTCACTAATTTCATTCCAGGCTTCTCATATTAAATATATTTAAAATTCAGATAGAGCTACGTAATTTGAAGAAGAAATAGAATGCCAATAATGAATTGAGGATAATCATAATATACTATAATTGCATATATTATAAGCATATCTTTAAAATTAAGTATATGAGGAAATAGAAAGCTAACAAGATTTGAACTATCATCTAATTTAAGATCTAGATACAATGGTTTCTTTTTCTTAAATTCCTCATCAAACATTATATATCTTCTCTTTTTATACAAGTCAAAACTTTCAATTACTTATAGGATAAAATGTAAAGTAATAATAACCATTACAGTCAGTGCTAATAGAAACGATAATATATTCTCATTACTTTGATCACTTATATTATTTAGTTATAAAATAGTGCTAAAAACAAGAGGAATAAATGCCGATACTAAAAATCCAGCTAAAAAGTTTCCAAATTAGACTTACAGTTTATTTAGAAGATTAAACTTACTAAATTTTTTTAATAAATAATTAACTACTGCAGCAACAATTATAATATTTATTTTATTCATTCCATTCAGCATAAATGATGTTGTCAACTTTCCTCTTTATTCAAATCTATACCTTGCTCTCTATCCAATTATTTATTCCCCAAAGAATTGTTTGTCTTTAGCTTCCATTTATCCTATTTTAAAGTAAAATTAGCCATTTTGATAATTTAATTAGATTTATTTACCTGATATTTTAGATGAAACTGGCTCATTATCTCCTATGCTTGGCAAAAAATCTAAGTTAAAAAGTTTAAGCATTTAAAGAGAGACTTCTAGATTTGAAGGAAGATACATATCAATATACATCCAATAATTTAAGACTTAGGCTATATTAACCATTAACGATGAAATTATTTAAGAGGACAAGATTTATATTGGCAGGAGTACTCCAGATAATAATATTACTGCATTTTGCGAAGAATTGCTAAGACTTTCTTTATTTCCTAGAGTAATAGAGGGTTAGAGATAAGTGTAGAGTTTATCATCCTCACTTAATTCCTTTTAACTTCCTTAAGAAAAATCACTGCTGAGAATACTTCCACTAGTACTTTTTATTTAAGTAGGGTCAATGAATGATAAATAAAACTTCTTTTAATCTACAAATTCTTAGCTCGTATTAATAGTCAAGATGTAAGAAGAAGTTGAACTCTTCTAAATATCTATTGTAAATTAGCTTACATCTTATATTTTTATGACTATCATTTCTAGAAGTTTCTTCTCATCATTCTTAGGTAGTATAATTGCTTCCGAAAATTCTAATTTTATTTTATTCCAGCTCCCAGATATCCCTTCAATTTTTATTGTAATAGATTTTTTACATTACTCATATTATTTCCCTATAGTAATAATTAAAATAAGAATATTATTTATGAAATTTAATATTTACCATTAGAGTCGCAAGCTATGCAAGTATTTGTACCACCTTAAGGATAGTACCCTATGGGACACAAATCAGTACACTCATTAATGGCCAAATATAAATTAGGTTTGCAAGATAAACAATTATTTGATTATCCTCCTTAACATTTTTTGCAGCTCGAGTGACAACTTTTACAAGTTCTATCTAACTCGGGATATGTTCCTTCAGGACATTCTATTAGGCATGTTTTATCATTATATCTAAAGGCGACTGAAGAACATTCAGAACATACATTTGTCTCATCTTCACATATATTACACAATAAACTACAACTTGAGCATAATTTCTACTTCCAATCAGGATAAGTTTTATCAGGACATTATTTTAAGCATTCCCCTTTATAAACTAAATACTTACATTCTAAAAGGCATTCATTATTCTAAAGAAATTAACCATCTTTACAACTTAAGCATTATTTATCAGAACCCCCAAAACATGTATTGCAATTAGAATTACATTATTCACAATTTCTTGTTCCTGTATCTCCATAGAAACCGTATGGACAACTATTAACGCATCTATTTTAATTAATTAATTAATTATATTTATACTTAAATAACTTTAATTTTCATAACACAACAGAGAAAAGATATTATTCAGAAATAAATAATCGAAAATAAAATTTACTGTGTATTGTGCTTATAGGCTAAATCAGAGCATGTTGGACAAGTAGAAGTTGAATTAATACAGGAAGTGCAAAAAGGGTGACACTATTTACAAATATTTAAATTAGCATCTAAGTAATAAGAATCACTGCAACTAGACACACATTAGTTATCTTACATTAAATTAGGACATTTATCAACACATTTTCCTGCATAAAAGAAATATCCAATTTTACAAGTTAGACAATCTTAATCAGCTGGTCCTTAACATGTATTACACATAATATTGCAAGGTAAGCAAATTCTACTAGAATCAGTATAATACTTATCTGGGCACTTAATATGACATTGATTATTAAGTTTAAAACCAGAATTACTACATCTGAAAATATTAAAAATATATTATTAGTTTCAATTGAATAAAAATAAAAATGTTACTATGAACAAGTAGAAGTATCATCTTTACATTCTAGACAAGCTATATTACAATCAAAGCACTTATTTGTGCCTTGAAGATTATATGTAGATGATGGACATTTATCTAAACATTAATTTTTATAGATAAATTAAGTAGATAAACAACTATTTACGCAATTACCAGAATTTAAAACTAATGGTGATTCACATTACTAACACTGAGTCTGAGTTACACATTTAATGCAACCTGTTTAGCACTTCTAACATGTACTACTTGAGGAGTTTGCGAAATATCCTGATGGACATGTTTAAACACATTAATTAAGTGACTATATGTGATAGGCTGTTATAACACATTTAGAGCATAAATCTTCTTTTTATGTACACTCTAAGCATAACGAAGAGCATTTTTTACATTATTAATAAGAATTAGTATAGTACCCATAGGGGCATGAGTTAATACATATGCCATCAAGTGACACATTCGAGCACTATACAACACAGCTTCCATTTTCAAGATAAAGATTTTATTTACAATTTAAGCACTTAAAAAAATTTTATTTAATATTAGTATTTTAATAATCAAATAAATAAGTTTACTTAAAATTCATCAGGTCCTATACAACTAGTGCAATTTGGATGACATGTTAAACATTTTTTATTAGTTTCATCTTAAAATTATCCTGATTTACATTAAGAGATGCACAGTCCAGTATCAACTTCTTTGTATGCAAATTAAGAGCAGATATTGCACTAAGAAGTAGAATCAACACAGATAGCACAAAATACACTACAAGGTTAGCATTTATTGTTCACAGTATCTTTAAAGTAACCATCTTAACAAGAAGAAAAGCATTAGTTGTTGAATAAGAATCTACTAGAAACGCATTTAGTGCAATAAGTACTTCCAAGACATTCAGAGCAGTCAGGTTAACAACTTTTGCAAGTATAGTCACTTGGATCTTTGTAAAATCCTGTAGAACAATCATTTAAAACTGTACAATTTGTAGATGTTCCTTGGCATTCTAAACATGACTTGTCACACCTGTTACAAGATTTGCTTAATCTAAATTAAAATACATTTAATTAGATACTATTTAGATCCATTATATAAAAAGAAATTATTTTAAAACATACTCATCTTGAAAGTAGCCAGATGGGCAAACTGAGTAACAAACTCCTAAAAGCATATAACCTAACTAACAAATACATTCATTTGTAGAAGGATCTACTTATTAATTTTATCCACATTAGCAATTTAATTCAGGCTTTCTTTTCTAATTAATACACTTTGTACAGTAATTCATATTACATTCTTCGCAACCAATTGGGCAAACTAATAAATAAAAATTAATAAGCTAATCATAGGTATAATATTAGTAAAGTATTACCTTAGCAAGCATTATTGATATAATCATCAAAATACCCTTTTGGGCATGAACAGTAGTTTCCAACTCTACCTTGATAGCATGTCTAACAAATCACACCATTTAAACATATTCTACATCCTTTTAAGCATTCTTCAATTTATAATTGTAATTATTTTTCAATAATTTATTATTTGAAATAAATTACTTTAACATATTAAGGGCTTAGCTGATGATGAGTAATATGCCTCGTTACAATTACATTCATTTAAGGAGTTTAATGAAGCTCCTATTGTACAAGTTAAACACTTATTTTTATAAAATTAATCACAGGTTTTACACTTCGGATCACAATAATAAGTTTCGGGTAAGGAATTAAATTCTATCTTATCTAATTTATAAATAAATTAAATTTCTTTTCAGACCTCTAAGCTATAAGCTAGAAGCAAACAAATAATTAAAATTTATTACATTAGCAACCATAATTAATTCCATTTTTCAAAAGAGTTGTTTTAAAATAATTTGGAGAAGCACACATTTTATCAAGAAGGAAAAAGCTTATACGATCGTAAATATAATCTGCCTATTAAAAAATAATGATTTAATGTTTTTATTAAATTAATTAGGGTAATTACTGTTAAAGGAATGAGTAGACCTGTGTTTGAAAAAGGATAATAATATATTTTATTTATAACAGTCCAATCTTTCTAAAATTCAATAAGAACTAAATTTTCTATTGATAAAAGAATTAGATGGTGAAATAAGTAAACATTTAAATTAGATGGAAATTTAAGTTACGTTAAATATTTAATGCAAACATTTTATATGTTGTAGCAGTAAATTAGATAGTGGCAGTAAATAATTACAGTATTTCATCCCATTCATCAAGTTAAGGTATTCTTTTATAATTACCATTACCCTCTTTTATTAACTTAAAACCTAAACTTCCTACATACATATTCTTATAAATAAAATCAGTTAATTTAGTCTGAACTTGAAAATAATAACTTATTTTACTTTATAAAATTGTTTTAGATTATTAGTATATTGTATAGGATCATTTATTGTTGAAAATATAAATTAGTTTGTAGTCAAATCTTAGTACACTATTAATCCAGTCAAATCAGCCTATAAATTAGATAATATTAATAATCCATCATTAGTTAATAACCTAAATTACGTATAAAATTTCTTTTTTTAATATCGTTTAGGTTGTTGTGTAAATCTTTCTATTATTAAATTCGTCATTAAAAGCAATAAACCCATTTTATTCATTTTTGATGCTATTTGGCTTTTAATTAATAAAATTGATTCAGATGATTTTAATGTCAATTGATCAATTAACGAATCAATACAAGTGTGATTTGCGAGGCAGGATTATTAACATTAACTATTATTAGCTAATTAATGTTAAGCTATGAGGTTGTAAATAAATAAGTATCTATCTATTTTACATCATAAGTAGTATATTTTTTTAATATTTTAATACTTAAAATGTATTAATTTATTTTACCTCAGGAGTTGTCCTAATACTAAATATTCTCCCAAAATTAGAAAGCTGTTTTTTAATTTCAATCATTAAATATTATAAATTAATTTAATGAAAATGTACAGATGATTCATAAGTCAGATCACTTGTCCCAATTTTTATTTAATATACTTAAGATTAAGATACATCAGAATAAAAATAGTAAGCGATATTGTTATTCCCCTGATTTTGTATATAATTAATTATTTATTAATCAATTTTACAAATAATTTTAATTATTTACTATGGTAGCTTTATTTCTATTATTCAAACAATAAAATGTTTAATTTTAAATCAAATTAAGTTAGAAAAATACCCATATGGAGAAGTGATAGGTGTTCTTGTTAAAACGCCAGAACTGTATTTATAAATTGCTGAGCTTGCAGCAATAATAATGTCCTTATTCTTTGATTTTAATAATGATTAGTTTTGTTTATTAAGTTAAAAAATTAAAGGGATTAAAGATTACAGCAAACTCAGTAATGTCAAATATAGGTAAGTCAGCAGATTAGAAGTTATTTGCATAAAAGTACTTTAAAAGCCATATGTGGTTTTTGAAAATAGCTAATTGATACGATCTCACGCTCTGTTTATTTGTTAAATTTACATTCAATTAATCAAATTTTCCTTTTTAAGGTTTTTTAATAAATAATATTATACTTAAATTGATTATAGATTGGCTGCTGGATCAATAATAAAATAGTCATAATTTATAATCATGATAGTTTCGAAAGTTTAACAAATATAAATTTCCTGTTATTTAAAGTGATTTTAATATAAAAATTTATATCTATAATTATTCTAATTACATCTTGAAAATCAAGAAAAAATTCCATCTTATATCCACTAACTGGATAATTAAAATAAGTTGAAGATAGATTTATAGAAACCATTTGCTATTAAGGATGATTTCTTGGGCGGTGAGGATAAATCCAATATTTTGATGAGTCGAATAATATGATTGTAGGTTTATATTTCGTCACTTCTATTATCTTATTATGGTTGGTTATTATAGAGGAGAATAATAGTGTTTTTTATAATAAGAAATATTTTAAATGAAAATATTAATTTACAATAGGAATTTATGTTGTAGCTAAATATGATAAATAATCTGTTTTGGATATTATCTAAATTGGTTAGTTAGCAGTAAATAGTATGGCAAGATAACTATCATTGTTATAAACAGCCATTAAATCGTTCTAATTAAATATTGAAAATAGAATAATCAATTGTGTATTTTATTAAAATTAAAATTCTTTTTATTAAAATAGTGTAAATGAAATCGGAATTGAGAATATAAATGGAAAATATTATAAATTTCATTACATTATTTGAATAAACAGCATAATAAATATTTCCAAATCCGCCAGGCAATAAGCTAGATGTAATGGATATCTCCTTATCTAGATAATAGAATGTAATTTTTTTAAAATTTTCATTTATTAGAGCTATGATACCAACTCTATCTAGGTACATATTTATTGACTTAATTGTTATAGGGTTTATTGCATCTTAGGTAATAGTTTCATGTAACACACCATATTTATATACGAGCACTCGCTCTGCAGAAAAGAAAATCAGATATTCCTGTTAATTTTATGAAGTAAAAAAAATGAATTTTTTTTGATTCATTTTTAAAAGGGATAATTTTATTTTCACTATTTCAAATTTATCATTATAATTAGGTTCTTAAAATATTGAATAAATAAGCTTCTAAAATAAATATCTTTATGAACGAATAATTAATTTTTCTTAAAATCAAGTTTATACTGGCTGAATGTGATCTAAAATTCGCATAATTTTTGAATTATATATAGGCTAATTATATGCTTAAATGATAAAATAAACTTGTCTTTAAAAAAAGGATTTGAAAAACAATATAATTTACGTCAAAAGAATAAGATTTCCCTTAATTAACTCCTATTTCTAACTAAGAGGTAGGAAAATCCCAATAGAAATGTTAGCCATTAATAAACGCTTTATTCTTCTATTTATTTATAATTATTAATAATTAGTAAAAAAAGTTAGAATACTCTTACTTAGTTTTTAGTTTCATATAAAAAAGAGCAATATTACTTCTGGAAAGATGTGGCACTACATATCCATATCTTAAATTATTGTCTAGTATTCTATTTTTTTATCATCAAACCATGCAACTTTGTTAGCAAATACTACTAATTACTGATCCTATGGGATAAAAAGCATAAAAAATTGTAAAATTGAACAATATA
Source organism: Tetrahymena borealis (assembly GCA_000260095.1). Lineage (NCBI taxonomy): Eukaryota > Ciliophora > Oligohymenophorea > Hymenostomatida > Tetrahymenidae > Tetrahymena > Tetrahymena borealis. The sequence goes on along the minus strand of JH651293.1, from coordinate 142,649 downwards.
ATGAGTATAATATATTTATATGATGATATTTTTACAACTATCTTTATTGAGCAAATAAAGCTTCCATCATTCTGCTAATATTATATCAAGATATCCTCAGAAAAACTAATCCTTATAAGAATGATAAACTACGCTAAAATAACAAGTCTCATTTCTATTTAACAAATCTTTAATATTTTTATTTTTTGAAAGGAGATGTCTGTCTGTCTATTAATATTTCTCTTGAGATTAATATTTTATCTATATTCATATTAAGATCAAACTGAATATCAATTCTTAAAATTAAACTAAATCGTAGTAATTATTTTGGCATTCAGAATCTAAATTCGATTAAATTGAAGTAATTAAATAGAAATTCAAATAATAGAAGTCTTTCTAACTAATTTGGTTAGTTTGAGAATAAGATTGAACTAATAAAATCTAAAAATAGACTATAAATAATAATATTCAGATTAATATAATTAAGATAGAAATTTACTCCAATAAATTACATTTCTTAAATATTACTTTATTATTAGCTATAAACTTACAAAAATTAATCCTAAGATTGATTCTTTTTACCATTAAGATAAATAATTTTTTTTCAAATATAAAGTTTGTATTAATTACTATCATTTATTTTAAATACCTTAGAATAAAATCATAAAGTTAATATAAACAATTATTAAAATGTTAAAAAGATTTATAAAGAAAAGGCTAATTTAATAAGTACAAATAGAAAGATTTTATTATTTTTAAATTTGCGTTGAAGATTGAAAGAATTTATACAAAATGTATCATATTAATTAATAAATTTTTAGTTATAAATTACTATTAATTACCTTTAATGCCTTTTTTATTCCAATTTATTCTTCTTTGTTATCTATCCAATAGATACTCAAATTAAAAAGAATATTCAATTTTATTTTAAAGTTTATCTATTTAGATTATAATAGAATTTAGAACTAATTTATTAATTACTATCAAAATCATTTGGTTTTGAGGTTTAAACCACCTTTAATGTTAAAATTCTACTTATTCTCAAAGAAATCGATAAGGGTAATGTTATAAATATTTGTTTAAATTAAAATTTTCACAATTAATCATCCTTTTTTTGCCCTTTTAATAAAGGATTATTTATCCATTTGATAGGCTGAGAATTCATATCAAATAAATCAATATCTAAAATAGGACTTTCATATTTTGTATTATTTTCACTTTGAGCTCTATTTTTATTTAAATAAGGATTTATTATCTACATTTTTTAAAGCTTAGTCAATTCAATTTAAAGTTAAGTTTCTTAAATTCTATTATTTTTAAGCAAATTTCTTTAATACACCTAATCTGATTCATTTGTTAACATATTTGGTGAAGAGATTTAAGGGGATTTTACTTGTTATTTGTTAAATTATTTAAAAATTAGCTACTGAGTTAATTATTCAGTTGTAGGATATTCTATAGGTAGTAACTTTGAGTTTATAATGATATTTTAAGTAAAAATATCTTCAGTCTCTTTGTCATTTTTAGACTATCTCTCCTTCAAGAAGTATTTGAATTTTTAGAATAATTAGTATAAGATATACAATATATTAGCACAAATCATAAAAAGAAATATTGCAATAATAATCCATCCAATATTCGTAACTCTTTCTAATATAGCTTTTTAATCATCTTTGTTTTAGATCATTTAAATATTTTACAAATAAAGAACTATGAAGAAAAGCACCATAACTAGAATAGCTGAACAATTCAAAATATTGACTAATTTCATGCCTGGTTTCTCATATTAGATAAATTTAATATTCAGATAGAGTTATGTAATTTGAAGAAGAAATAGCATGCCAATAATAAATTGAGGGTAGTCATAAAATACAATAATAGCATATAATATAAGCATATCTTTTAAATTAAGTATATGAGGAAATAGAAAGCAAACAATATTTGAATTCTCATCTAATTTAAGATCTAGATATAATGGATGCTTTTTCTTAAATTCCTCTTCAAATATTAAATTTCTTCTATTTTTATACAAACCAAAACTCTCTATGACTTATAGGATAAAATGTAAAATAATATAAACCATTATTGTTAGTGCAAACAGAAATGATATTATGTTTTCGATACTTTACTCATTTATATTATTTAGTTACAAAATTGTACCAAAAACTAGAGGAATAAATGCAGAGGCTAAAAACCCAATTAAGAATGTATCAACATAATTTTAAAGCTTGTTTAGAAAACTAAATTTACTAAATCTTTTTAATAAATAATTAATTACTCCAGCTACTGCAATTATATTTATTTTATTCATTCCATTCAGCATAAATGATGTAGTCAACTTTCCTCTTTATTCAAATCTATACCTTGCTCTTTAGCCGACTATTTATTCCCCAAAGAATTGTTTATCTTTTGCTTCCATTTCTCCTATTTTAAAGTAATATTATTAATTATTTAAATCAATTAATTAGATAAATTTACCAGATATTTTAGAAGATACAGATTCATTATCTCCAATACTGGGTAAAAAATCTAAGTTAAAAAGTTTAAGCATTTAAAGAGAGACTTCTAGATTTGAAGGAAGATACATATCAATATACATCCAATAATTTAAGACTTAGGCTATATTAACCATTAACGATGAAATTATTTAAGAGGACAAGATTTATATTGGCAGGAGTACTCCAGATAATAATATTACTGCGCTTTGTGAAGAATTGCTAAGACTTTCTTTATTTCCTAGAGTAATAGAGGGTTAGAGATAAGTATAGAGTTTATCATCATCACTTAATTCCTTTTAACTTCCTTAAGAAAAATCACTGCTGAGAATACTTCCACTAGTACTTTTTATTTAAGTAGGGTCAATGAATGATAAATAAAACTTCTTTTAATCTACAAATTCTTAGCTCGTATTAATAGTCAAGATGTAAGAAGAAGTTGAACTCTTCTAAATATCTATTGTAAATTAGCTTACATCTTAAATTTTTATGGCTATCATTTCTAGAAGTTTCTTCTCATCATTCTAAGGTAGTATAATTGCTTCTGAAAATTCTAATTTTATTTTATTCCAGCTACCAGATATCCCTTCAATTTTTATAGTTATAGATTTTTTGCATTACTCATATTATTTGCCTATTGTAAATATTAAGGTTGGAATACATTTTATATCTGTAAGAAACTTTTAAATTTACCATTAGAGTCACAAGCTATGCAAGTATTTGTACCACCTTAAGGATAATATCCTATAGGACATTTATCTACACATTCATTTATAGCAAAATATAATTCAGGTTTGCATGATAAGCAGTTATTGGATTACCCTCCAGAACATTTTTTGCAGCTTGAGTGGCAATTAGCGCACGTTCTATCTAACTCGGGATATGTTCCTTCAGGACATTCTATTAGACATGTTTTATCATTATATCTAAAGGCGACTGAAGAACATTCAGAACATGTATTAGTGTCATCTTCACATATATTGCATAATATATTGCAACTTGAACATATCTTCTACTTCCAATCAGGATAGGTTTTGTTCGGGCATTATTTTAAGCATTCTCCTTTATAAACTAAATACTTACATTAAAGTATGCATTCATTATTTTAAAGAAATTAACCATCTTTACAACTTAAACATTATTTATCAGAACCCCCAAAACAAGTATTGCAATTAGAATTACATTATTCACAATTTCTTGTTCCTGTATCTCCATAGAAACCATTTGGACAACTATTTACACATCTGATTTTTTAATTAAATTTCAAAATCTTATAAAAAGAGAGTAAAATTTATATGAGATTATATTTACAAATATTTATAAAAAAGATAATTTACAGAGAATTGTATTTATAGGCTAAATCAGAACATGTAGGGCAAGTAGGAGTAGAGTCAATACAAGAAGTACAAAAAGGGTGACATTATTTACAAATATTTATATTTGCTTCTAAATAATAAGAATCACTGCAACTAGACACACATTAGTTATCTTATATTAAACTTGGACATTTGTCAACACATTTTCCTGCATAAAAGAAATATCCAATTTTACAAGTTAGACAATCTTAATCAGCTGGTCCTTAACAAGTATTGCACATTGTATTACAAGGTTAACAAACTCTGTTAACATCATTATAATAATTATCAGGGCATTTGATATAACATTAATTATTAAGTTTAAAACCAGAATTACTACATCTGCAATTATAAATAAAATTTATTAAAATTACAATTGAAAAAAAAAGTAATAATTTTACTAAGAACAAGTAGAAGTATCATCTTTGCATACTAGACATGCTATATTACAGTCATAACACTTACTTGTGCCTTGGAGATTATAAGTAGATGCTGGGCATTAATCTAAACATTAATTTTTATAGATAAATTGAGTTGATAAACAACTACCTACACAATTACCCTAAGCATTTAAAATTAAAGATGATTCACATTACTAGCACTGAGAAAGATTAGTGCATTTAATGCATCCTGTTTAGCATTTTTAGCAAGTATTATCTAACAAATTTGCAAAAAATCCTTCTGGACATACTTAAACACATTAATTAAGTGACTGTATATGATAGGCCGTTGTAACACATTTAGAGCATAAATCTTCTTTTTATGTACACTCTAAGCATAACGAAGAACATTTTTTACATTGCTAATAAGAATTAGTATAGTAACCATAAGGGCATGAGTTAATACATATGCCATCAAGCGATACATTTGAGCATTACACGACACAACTTCCATTTTCAAGATAAAGATTTTATTTACAATTTAAGCACTTAAAAAAAAAATTTAGTTAATATTATCATTAAAGTAATTAATAAGATAATTTTACTTAAAATTCATCAGGTCCTATACAACTAGAGCAATTTGGATGGCATGTCACACATTTTTTATTAGTCTCATCTTAAAATTATCCTGATTTACATTAAGAGATACACAATCCAGTATCAACCTCTTTATATGCAAATTATGAACAAACACTACACTTAGAAGTAGAATCAACGCAGATAGCACAAAATATACTGCAAGAAGAGCATTTGTTGTTTATAGTATCCTTAAAAAAGCCATTTTAGCATGAAGAAAAACATTAATTATTGAATAAGAATCTGCTAGAAACACATTTAGTGCAATATGTACTTCCAAGACATTCTGAGCAATCAGGTTAACAACCTTTACAAGTATAGTCACTGGGATCTTTATAAAATCCTGGTGCACAATCATTTAATACTGTACAATTTGTAGATGATCCTTAGCATTCTAAGCATGATTTATCACACAAGCCACAACTTTTATTCAAACTATATTAAAATAAATTGAATTTAAATAGTTAAATATCTACATAATTCAATGACATTTGAAAAAATTTAAATTAAAGAATAATGTATCTAAAAATATACTCATCTTGAAAGTAACCAGATGGGCAAACAGAGTAACAAACTCCTAAAAGCATATAACCTGTTGTACAAATACATTCATCAGAAGAAGGATCTACTTATTAATTCTATCCACATTAGCAATTTAGCTCTGGCTTTCTTTTCGAATTGATACACTTTGTGCACTAATTAATATTACATTCTTCACAGCCAGCAGGACAGACTAACAATTAAAATTTTATATTTAATCTTTAAGTTTTTATCTTTTATCAAATTTAATTATTACCTTTACAATCTATGTTTAAATAATCATCATAATACCCTATTGGACATGAGCAATAGTTTCCTATTCTTCCTTGATAGCATGTTTAACAAATCACGCTATTCAAACATACTTTACATCCATTTAAGCATTCTTTCATTTTAATTTTCATTATTAAACTAAAAGTTGTCTTTGAAATTAATTACTTGAACATACTAAAGGTTTAATCAATGATGAGTAATATGCTTCATCACAAGCGCATCCATTTTATGAGTTTAATGAAGCTCCTTTTGAGCAAGTTAAACATTTTTTTTTATCAAATGAGTCACAAGTTTTACAGTTAGGATCACAATAATATTCGTCGACTAAAGAATTAGATTCAATCAAATCTAGATAATAAGAATAAAATATCTTGATGTAAAAATAACATAAAAATATCACTTTTAAATTATATATTATCAATTACATTAGCAACCAATTCTATAGGAACCATTTTACAAAATAGTAGTCTTAAAATAATCCTCTGATACACACATTTTATCAAGTAGATATTTGTTTGAAGAAGTGTAAAAATAATCAGCCTATAAAAATAAATGTCTTAAGAATTTTATAATAGCCAAGTAAATTTTACTGTTAAAGGAATGTAAGCAGTATTTGATAAAGGATAATAGTATATTTTATTTATCACAGTCCAGTCATCCTAAAATTCTATTAGTGTTAACTTTTCTATTAAAAATGTTTGAGATTGATAGATTGATTGACCAAAAACGAAAATTATTATAAAGAATCTAATTTAGTTACATAAAGCATTGACTGCAAATATTTTATTAGTTGGAGCTGTATAGTATATAGTATTTGGGAATACAATTTATATTTCATCCCAAGCACTCAGTTAAGAAATTCTTTTATAGTTTCCATTTCCATCTTTAATTAGTTTTAAACCCGAATTTCCTGTAAACATATTCTATTAAATAATTAAGAAATTTAAAATAGATTACAATAAAAGATTTATAATTTACCTTATAAAATTATCTTAAATTGCCAGTATACCTAATAGGTTCATTTGTTGTTGAAGATATTATTTACTATGTAGTTAAATCAAGGTATACTATTAATCCAGATAAGTCTGCCTATAAGTTACATAAAATTCTTCAAATAATTGCTTTAAAGATGATTAAATGGGCCAATCTTACATATAATATGTCAGTCTTTAATATAGATTAGGTTTTTGTGTAGATCAGTTTATTATAATTCTCATCGTATAAAGAAATAAATCCATTGTATGGATATTTATTACTGTTTGGCTTATTATATATTTAAAAACAATTTATTTTAATATATTAATGGATGATCTATCTCTACAAGTATAATTGGTGAAGCTGGATTATTAACATTAACAATTAACAGTGAAACGACATCAAGTTTATTAATATAGAATAAATAAGTATCTAACTATTTTAAAAAATATTAAATTTAGGTTTTATCTAAATATTTAAATACAAAAATTTATTTATTTTACATTAGGCGTTGCTGTAATACCATAAATTTTTCCAAAGTTACTCAACTATTATTTTATTTATAGTAAGCCAATAAAATTACAATTATTATATTTAATTAATTTACAGATGCATCATAAGTAAGGGTACTAGTTCCAATTGTAATCTTCTACACATTTGATTATAATTGAGTTATTGTGTAATAATAAACTATATTATTATTTCCCTATTGTTTTATTTGATTATCAGATTTTATTTCTAATTAAGATTTCCATAACTTTATTTACAATTGTGGCAGCTTCTCTTTGAAATAAATAATAGAAAATTAAATTTAGAATATTTGTAATTTAAAAAAATACCCAAAAGGAGTAGAAATAAGAGTCCTTGTTAATGTACCAGAGCTATACTAATAAATAGCTAATCTAGTAGCAATTATAATATCATTATTCTTTGATTTAAATAAAGATTGATTTATTAATATTAAAATAAAAAATATTCAAGATTACTGCAAGTTGTGTTATATCAAATATAGGCAAATCTGCAGATTAGAAAGGAAGAGCATAAAAATATCGCAAAAGCCATATTAAATTATTGTAAACAACATATTAATACAATCTCACATTCTTTTTGCATAAAATAAATTAATATCCTATTTTGCAATAAAATCTAATTAATATTACTTAAATTGATCCTGTTACAACTCCTGTATCAATGATAAAATAATCAAAATTAATGATATAGATTGCCGTATAGATATTTGTTCCTTTACAAACATATAGTTCCTTTTATTTTAAAATAAGAATTGAGCAAAAAAGTAAAATGAAAATTGAATTACATCTAATAAATTATACTAAAATGGATATTAAATATCAAATCCACTTTTTGCATTATTCAAATAATCTGAATATTTAGCAACTGAAACTAATTGTTATGAAGAATGATCTCTTGGGCGATGAGGGTAAATCCAATATTTTAAATTGTTAAATAGGATGATTGCTGGCTGAGTGTTAGTCTATTCAATTTACTAGTTAGTATGAAAATAAAAATATTAAATAAGCTAAACAATTTTAATTATATGTTAACTTACGGCTTGATATTGTGTTGTAGCGAGATAAGATAAATAATCTGTTTTGGATATGATCTGGATTGGCTAGTTTGCAGTATATAATATTGCAAGATAAGTATTATTATCATAGACAGCCATTAAATCATTCTAATTAATTATACAGTAAATTAATGAATTTAATAATAGATAGATAGATAAAAATAGAAAGATGTAAGTTACTTTGATAAAAAATTAAAATTTTTGTTTTTTAATAACATATGTATGCATGTATGTAAGTAGAAAGAAATAGAATATGCGAAAAATATAGGAATTTCATTACATTATTTGAATAGACTGCATATTTAATATCAGCAAATCCATCAGGCAATGAACTAGATGAGACTGATATTTCTTTATCTTGATAATAGAATGTAATTTGCTTTAAATTCACATTTGCTATTGCTACTATTCCAATAGTACCCAAATATACAAATATTGTCTTAACTGTTAGAGGATTACTTGCATCCTAGGATATTGTCTGATATAATACACCTTATTTATAGATTATCACTTTCTCTACAGAAAAGAAAATCAGGTATTTCTGTTTATTTTTCAAGTAAAAAAATTATCAATTTGTGGTTAATATTGATAGATTATTTTGATATTGAGTGAATGTTTGATTAAAATGTGTAAGTTAATGATAAAATTTCTTTTAATCAATATTGTATAATTAAAGTAAATTTCTTTTATAAATATCTTAATCAAACATCAACTCTACACAAAATCGAGTATGAATAAATATAAATTGTAAGTTAAAATTTGCTAATTCTAATCAATTGAACTTAATCAACTAATTATAAAGAATGATCCAATTTCCTAATTGATTGATTCTTAAATTAGAGTAAGGTGATTGTTAAAAATAATATTTTATAATTACATCAAAAGAATAGGATCTTCCTTAAGTAACTCCTTACACTAACTAACTGCTAGGATAATCCCAATAGAATGTTTAGCCATGAATAAACCCTTTATATTACTATTTTTACAGAAGAAGTTTAAATTAACACGCCTTTTACTTAATAGCTTCATATAAATTGTTTATTTACTTTTTAAAAAAAATAGCATTGTATTCCAGAATCTTAAATAATTGTCTAGAATTCTATTTTTTTATCATCAAACCATGCTACTTTGTTGTCAAATACTACTAACTATTAATCCTATTAGCCATAAAAATATAATTGCAAATATAGAACATCAAATATAATGGTAGAAATTATTTGAAATGCAAATGTTAATTTATCTAATATCTTAATATGATTTTACAGCTATCTTTATTGAACATTAGAAAACCCCATTTGTTGACTTATATTATATCTAGATAACCTCTGATAAGGTAATTCTTATAAGAATAATAAGTTATACTAAAACTATTAACCTCATTTCAATTTAATGATTTTCTTATTTTAATTATCTTTAAAGAGATTTCTATCTATATTTCTCCTTAGATTAATTATTATTCCAATTCTTAATACTATCAAACTCAATATAAATTTTAAGATTGAATTCGTTTAAAGTAATAACATAATTGAAAATTAATTGTAAGACTAAGATTCTTAAATCAAATTTATTAGGTTAATATTAAAATGTTACTTTTATGTTAGTTTTCAAAGAATTTTAACTCTGTAATAGTTTAAAAGTAAAGCTCTAGTTCTAACTTTAAGGTAACATTTATTAAAATATTTTTCATATATTTGCTTTTATATTTATTTTTTTTAAGTAATATTTATTTTTAAAAATAGATAATAAATAAACATAATCTTATAAATATGGGGGTATTACCGATTAAAATTGAAAAATTTTTTTTTACTCTTCAACTCAATTAATTTTATAAACAAAAAAAAATCAGTCTTAATGGTTAATTGAAACATTAACCTATTTATTCAAATTTATTCAAATATTAAAATCATCATATTTTACTTTTTAAAATTAAAATAAATTTTAAAAAAAGAAAGATTTTATTAAAACTAATTTTATATCTTAAATGATTTCTTTTTCTTTTAAATTCAAAATATTATTTTAATTTAAAATTAATGATCATATTTTACTTTGTAGATTCATTTTCAAAGAGAGAGAGAGAGAAAATAAGTAATATGAGTAAAGATATACTAAGTTTACACAACTTATTTTTAAATAGTATAATTTGAATAAATCCTAAATAAATAATAATAATTGTATTAATTTTTATTTTTCATTTCTAATTATAATTTACCATATTTCCCAAAAAAATCTTTTTAAAGTTACAACAATTATCTCTACTAAATAATTAAAGTATGAAAAACGATAATCAATTTTGCATTTGACAGATTAAAATGAAATAATAAGAATAGTGCTACAATATATTAAATCAACGAACAAGTCTATTAAAAGTAAGATATTAAATGAGTAAAATTTAGTCTAAAATAAATACTATTTATAAAATGCAAAATTATTGTAGAATTAAAATATTATTTAAATCAAGATTGATAAAATGATTATTACTTACTCATTATTTTTTAAGAAATAAATGATAGATAATATTATTTATTATTAATTAGAAGAAATAGTCATTGTATATAGCAATAAATAACTTTGTTTTTGATAAGTTAGAAGAATTTGATTAGAAATCATAAATATCAAATAAAACATCTACTTATTTATTTCTTTTTACCTATGAGAATTTTAATTGTAAATGGATATTAAAAGACCAGAGAAGGCTTTCAGAAATTCTCTGATTTCTAATATAATATTGTAAAAGTAAGAAGTAAAAAATGAAGAATGATTAAACAATTGAATTTAAAATGAATATCTTCTGATGTAATTTTAATGTAAAAATGAATAGATAATGTAAGAATAAAAAGAATTAGTTGATACTGAAACCGAATATTTGATCAGAGATAAAGATAATGTTGAGGATTTTTTATATGAAATTGAGAGTTCTTATCTTAAAAAAGAAGCTGCTAGCAATTTTGATTCATTAGATATTATTTTTATTACAGGAGATGCTAATGTTAGGCCTTGGTCTAGATCAATGAAAAAGGTAAATAAATAAATAATGATTTATTAAGAGATTAGCATATAGAAAGGAAAATAACAGTTAAAATATGTTTATTCATAATATTTAATTTCAAATATTTTCCATTTTCTAAAAATATAAGATCTTAACTTTAATTAGAATGAGTATGAAGGCAAAGAAATATTTATTTGCATCTTCTTTTGGCATGTAAGCAGTGGTGTTCTTGTGTGCTTCAAATCTAGAATCAGTAATTAAATAAATACACATGATTATTTAAAAAGCATAATAGATTCAGATTAAATCAGCATTTCAGTTTTCTAACTCATCGGTTTTAATTTATACTAATATTATATACATAGAATATTGAGGTTGTTAATGGATAAGGAAACGGTGGTAAATTAACTGATATGCATAGCTTACCTATTCGATTACAAGATATTAAGCATTTTCATTATTTCTTGGAAAACACTACCGGTGATCTATATGGATTTAATTATGAATCTAATGAATGGGTACCTAAAGGTAATTGTGGATTACATTTCAGAAGATCTGCTCAAGAGTATCAATCTATAGGAAAGTATATCTTAAAAGTACTTATTTTTATTGGAAGCTTTCTCATTTACTTTTTTTAAAATAATAATTATTAAACTAGGCTCCTATTTATAAAGCAAACACTTAGAATGTATAAATAATGTAACAAATAAAATCAAATAAGAATGAAGAGGTGTGCTCAATTAAAAAAGTTTATTACCATCATTGGTTATTTTAAGGTAATTTTTAGAATAAATATAGTCTCATATTTCTTATTTTACTATATAAAAGATATGGATACAGAGTATTTAGTAGAATTAAAAAATAGCTGGGATATTCACTCTTTCTCTTTCACAAACCCAGATAAAACTTTTTAGATATTGGCTGAATGTGAAAGAGGACCACTAGTGATTTAATGTCAGAATATCATTTCTACACTATTCACAGTGAATTAGAAATACCCCAACACACTATTTCCATTGAGGAATTTTATTTTAAACACACTCAAATATATTAAATCAGATAATAAAAAGAATTAAGTAATATTTATATTTTAGTTTTTTCATTATATTTATGTATGTATGCATGCATCATCCTTTTTTCAAAAATAGCTAAGCATACAATCTCTCATACATACTCACAAACTCTCCACAGTCGAAGAAATATTAAAGAAACAGAGACAAAAACATAATAAAACTCTAACGCTTATGAAAGAAAGGACTTCCAAGTTAGGATTTTAATAAGCTAAGTTTGAATAAAAATCAGAACATGAACAAGGAATGAGAAATAATTTAAAAGTAATATTATTTTCTTGTTTTTAAAGTGAAAACTTCATTTAAAAAAACATACATAATTAATTTTATTTGATACATTCATGCTATTTAAAGAGAAATCAATTATTATAAATTTAAAAAGAGTCCAGATTTTTTTAGCTCAGATGAATTTAGACATGTTGGTTTTTCTGCAAAGAAAGATCATGTGCCAGATATTGTAAAATAAAATGCAGTAGTTAACTCAAAGGTAAAAATAAGGAATAGAATTGTCTTATCAGGTAATATTTATTTTATTTTGAGTGGAATATGATAATATAAATTGTATAAAATAAATAGTACATTAAGAATAAGATAAACCTCTCAAAAAAAGCTCTTAAAGTTTACACAACAATGTTAATAACATTCCTAAGAAAATATTGTTTAATGAAAATGATTTTCAATCAGAAGCTTCTCACAATAATTTTTTTGAAAGTGAATACTAAGTAATTTTGTTTACAATCGAGCAAGGATGAATAAAAAATAATTTAAAATGAATAGGATGGGAATGCCTTAAAAGAAGGAATGATATCTTAAAGAGAATATAATAAATAAATGGTTAGATAGTTTCTTCATCCTAACATATCATAAGATTATCTTTAATAAGAACCTTTATGGGTATTTACTTATTTATCTATCTATTTTACAATAGATCTGTTAATATGCTTTAACTCAATATAATATTTTATAAAATATAGGTACCTGGAATGATGTCAAATCCATCAAATAAAATCAAAAGAGGAATTCATATTAGATCTCCTAGCGATTCACTTATGTCAACAGCTAGAAAGAAATTCTAAACCACTTAAAACTAATTTACTCTCACTAAATCTATGGTTAAGCCAGGAAGATTCTTTGGGGATACAGTAATTAATAGAAGATTTATTTCTTATTAATTTATTATTTTAAAAATAATACTAGTCGGGTTCAGTGTTTTCTATGCAACCTTATATAACTCTTGATTAAATATAAAAGATGGAACAGAAGGCAAATATAATTAATTTCTAAGTTAAATTCTTTAATAAATCTATTGTATTTGTTTTAACTTTCTATAGGAAAATGATAGACATATTTTATCTCACAGGATATTTAAAACAGGGACAAAGAGCTTATTTGATTAACATCCTAGCTAATTAACATCTCATAATGAAAAACATATTCCCAACATCATTTAGAGCTTTAGAAATGAAAATAGAGATAGATGGTTATCTCCTGAGAATTTTAAGCTCTTATGATAGTTATAATTAAAATGTGATTACCACTTTTTTATTAAATTTTGGAAATAATATTAGGCTAAATTTGAATACAAACATATAATAATTGTAAAATACTTGTAATAATTAGAATATTTAAAAGCATTTATTCTATTAATTTTTGTTTTTTAACTTAAAAAAATAATTATTTATTTTTTAATTAATCTTCTTTCAAAAATAAATATATTTTTTTTCCAAATTTTGGTTTTTTAAATGTTAAAATAATAATATTTCTTAGATTTTATAGATTTTATTTAGAAATAATTAATTCATGTCAAATTATACATTTATTAGAAAACTTTAAGTTAATTTGAAAAAATGGTATTATTTAATAGAAAAATAATGAAAAGAATTAAAATATTTATTGAAATGAATGAGAAAATAAATAGTACAAGAATAGGTAGGTCGATAGATAGGTCTATATTCGAAAAATAATTTATTATTATGAAATTTTAGATAAAACTTTATTCATTAAATAAACTAACCATTTTTCTAATTTATATAAATTTTAATTTTTTTAATGAAATGGTCAATCAAATTTATAAGTGCAAAGCAAAGTCTTTTATTTAAAGATTATCCAAAATTATTTATTTAATTTGTTAATTAATCAAAGGAAATCATTGTTGAATTTGATCCTTCTAGGGAGTGTTTTTATTATAAAGAGATTGAAGATGTAGAGCAAATTAGTTACAAACGTATAGTGATTGAGAAATATTTAAACGAGGATCGCAAGCACTGGTGTAGCAAATACTTAAATCTTATTCTTCTATTTCATTGCCAATACATTCAGTAACCTATAGGGGTGAAGTTTCCAAGTGGATACCTCCAATAACTTCATTGCTTTCATGTAAGATAGTGGCAAATTTAGTTAATTCTTCGAGAATATCGCTTACTTTACGAGTTTTTATATTTTTACTAGTAGAATATGTATTTCCATGCATAGGGTCACAACTCCAAGTAAAATTAAGATTATATTATTTCTTTGCTTAAATCAAAGTGGGTAATACCTTTTAAATATTTTTATTACCCATTCTGCATATTACGATAACTCTACCTTTCATATTACGAGGATTTAATTTCTATATCAATTATTTTAAGGTGAAACCATCTGTTGTAGGACCTACCTTTACTGCAATAGGATTTTAAATTCCACTGAAGAATTCAATATGAGCTCCATCCAATTAACGAGTTCTCTCCCCCATCCATAATAAATGAGTACTTGTGTTGTAGTATTTGTCATTATATTTCTTAGTCATAGTTTCTTCATAGTTCAAGAGTAAGCCTTCGTGAGAAGTGTATAAATCATTATTATTTAAAGTGATATCTTCAATTGTGTTGAGTAAAGAGAGATTCTATTCAATTTCTTTTTTTTAAAAATAAGAATATTTATTTTTTGTTATCATAAAAATTTCCAATAAATATATATATTCTCTGTAAATTTTATAATATGCCTATCTCCTTTCTTTTCATAAATAGACTTCATGAAAGATATAAAAATAATCTCAATTTTATTTAATTTTGATCATATTATTATAGATCAAAAGATTCAATATGCTTTGTGTATTATAATGCTATGAAATTAATTAAAAATGATACTACTTGCCTTCTAAAAAATGACCCCATAAGATAAAAAATAATAGTAATAGGTATTTAGATAATTTAGACAAATTAAATTAGGGAAGTAGAAGATAATTTATCTTTTTAAAATTAATTATTACAAATATTTTTGTATTTAAAGAATTTTTTAGATATTCTTAGTAGCTGTGAGTTATAAGATAGGCAAAATAAATTAAGGAAGTAGAAGATATTTTTTATCTTTATCATATGGATAGCAATATTTTTAGTATTTAAAAAATTTTTTAAATATTCTTAGTAATTGAGAGTTATAGGATCAGTATATTAGGAGTGTAAGAATAACAAAATGATAGTCCTTTGGGTATAAAAAGAGTGGATTTTTAAACTGTATGGTTGATTAATGTATATCTCAAACTATGAATATAGTGCGAGTATTAAATGATGCATTTAAAATAATGCGATAAATTCATTAATCAGAGAACAAATCTAGAAGAATTTAGATAGTAGAATTGTAGAGAACTTTTAAAAAGTTGGTTGAAATTTGTTTTATATCTTTTCTATGCTATAAAATTGTTAATTAATAACAAAAAGTTATTAGCCTTGAATAAAATTATTTATATTTATTCAACTCCTCTTTTTAACATCATCTAAAAAATAATAATTTGGAAGAAAAGAAGTCTTTTTTTAATGTTCTCACTCCTATTATATCAATTTTACTCTACTTTAAAATGCATACTCTACTAATTCAAACCATTCAATAGTGTAGAATAATTCAGTTTAATATGCCATCCATGTTTTTCATTTCATTAGTTTGTCTAAATCAATAAACCTTTCTGGTTGATGAAATAATACTCAACGAAATACTTCTATCAAGTTCTCACTCGATCCATAATAATTTAATAATGTTGCGTTATGCTACTGCGTTTCTTATGCTATTGTTGTAATATTAAAGACTTATTCTTTTTTTTCTCTTGAAATGTTATTATTTTTTATCATTTTTCCATTAGATTTTAGCTTTTTGGTATATCATTTTTTAGAAGGCCATATTATAATATTAATAGAGTTAAAAAAATTATGATAAAAATGATTATTTTTTCGTTTGATTTACTTAAAGTTGAGTTGATTTCCTTTTCTGGGTAAGTCTTATCTCCCAAAATATGCTGAATGTTAAGTTTATTGCTGATAATAGTTTAATGATTTGCTCTAATAAAATTCATAGCTGCTGCTGAGTGGTAGTATCCTTCTGTTAGTCTGATAGGATCAGGCTTTCTAGATTCAAGGCTATTCACATTATCACCACGGTAATTAAATTGGATTGTACCATCAGGCAATTGCTCATATTCTTAAGAGCGAGGCTTGGCATATTGACCTGCTATACGCCCAATTTTAATGCATTTTTTGTTGAGGTTGTTGGCGAAGATTCTAGAAGCAGCAGTGATTGCCTTAATTTTTTTGATCATGAATTCATTATCCAATTCGACAAAACGTTCAGCACAGTCCCCCATCTGAATAAAAAAGGCATTGCCTGCCTCACATAGCTAAAGATCATTATGGAGATTTTCAATTTCTTCAACTGTGACTATCGAAGGCAATTTATTGATGATTTATAGCTATTAGTTTAATAAGTTTGTATTCTCATATAAAGGCTATTATAGTGCAGGGAATGATCTCCAAGATGAAGGTTACCAACTCTCAGAGTTACCAGTTTGAGAGATTTCTTGAGAACTTTGGTTATCCTCCTCACCTTCATCTTCAATGAAAGATCTCTTCTATTAAAGGACATGCTTAGTGGTATTTATTTTGGAATTAATATTATAAGTGGTAGCCCTCTTCTCGCTACATAGGTTTGCATCCCACTTATGTGATAAATCAGTTTCTAATAACAAAGAACTTTCCTATTGAATCATTTTGATTGATAGTTTGATTTGCTTATTTTTTTCAATATAAGAATAAATAGAAGGGCTTTTAATGTTTATAATATTAAGTAAATAATATCTAAAAATATTAGGTTTAACTTTATTTTCTTTCTTTTACAATTATTATTAATAGTTGCTAAATAAATCTTAATAATCTTTTACCAATTTTATTATATACATAAATAAAGACCTTTCTTTATATCTTCTTATTATTTTTGATTAAGTCTTCTTTGATTTCTCGTTTTTTCTATCATGTTAACCAATACAATCTATCATAAATATCTATATTCTTTAGTCGAATTCTTTACTAATTGAAATTACTTACTTTCTTTACTCTTTAATAGAGACAGTGTCTGCACACTCCTATTTTTTTATCTAAGTTTATATAATTCAGTCGTATGGTAGTACAAGCAAAGAAATCTGCATTTTTTAAACAAATTCTTAATTCCTTCTCTATTGAAAAGGATAGCTACCGATCTGTCAATATTAATTTACCTTTCTAATTTAAAATGCTTCTTATTTTTGAAAATAAATATTTGGAAAAGATTAAGTGTAATCTGGTTGTTAAATACTATGAGATTTAATCGATTAATAGGTGCATTAATTCATAAATCAATCGATAGATTCCTAGTATAACCCGAATATGAGGAATTATAGATTTTCACTCCATAGAACTTTCTGGATAGCCTTCTTAAAATAGTCACAAACAAGCAAACTAATTTTATAAAAATTAATAAATAAACCCTTATTAAAAAATCTTACATTTAAGAAATTTCTAAAGAAAAATTGAATTACCTCTACTTTTTCTTATCCTACTAACTCTGATTCTATAGATTCTTCTTTTTTATGGTATCAATAAATATTTACACATTCTTAAATATCTCCCAGAATTAAATAGCAAACCTTTAATTACTAATCTCTTTACAAAAAATTTTAATAATCTACAAATCATTACCTCAATTAATTTTCTTTAACTTGTAATGAAGTAAAATCACATTTATCATTACATATTTATTGGAATTGATAAAACTTTAACATAACTTATTCAAATTGTATTAAATACTAAGAAATAATATTGAATTTATTGAGAGATCTAACAAATTCATTTAAAATTCAATCCATTTATTTCTAGTTAAAAACTCTTAATTTATTTGATATGATGTCATCGCTTAATAATATTATTAAACCTCGAATTATGTATTTATTTACACTTGCTTTTGAACTTCTCTTCTATCAGTAGTCTTATTATCCTTTAAATTAAGAAATTATTCAAATTTTTTACTTTTCAACTATTAAATAGAAGAAAATACTCAAATGTAAATTCTTTAATAGTCAAAAATCTAGATTGATTTTTGTGTAACGTATTTTTTAAATAATTAGTGATAGAAAAAACAATTAATAATTTATCATTTCTATTAGATATAAATTCATAAAAAAACTGATAATAAATATAAATATTATTTAATATTAATGTATGTATTTTAGATTTTATAATTGACAATTCACATATTACAATAATATTTTTAATAAAAAATTTGTTTATCTTCATAATATTTTAATTAAATAATAGAAATAATAGTAAAATATTGTAATTATTAAAGAAAAATGATAGAAATTATTTGAGAATTAACTATGAAAGGTAAGTAATTTAATTATAAAATGCAAAGTATTTAAACTCATTAAAATAAATACAATCAATAGATCTACTTAGTTGAATGAATTAATGAAAGAAATAATATTTTAAATGATGAGAAGCATCTATCTAGTAATGGTATTGGTAGCAAATATAATTGAAAAAGATAAAAATAAAAGAAGAATAAATTAATAGCAAATAATCTCTTCATATTTGTTATAATTTAATAGGTGTATATTTAGTTAGCATTCCTTTTTAGAATCCTTCAATTTATCAAGAGAATTTATTATTATTAATGCATTTATTTGCTTGTTCTTTGAATGAAAGATTATTAAAAATCAATCAGATAGTTAATTATACAAACAAATACTTAAAAGTAGTACTTTTAGAGTGAAATACAAAGAATAAAAATAGTAAATAAATAACCAAGTAATTAAATAAGCAAGCATAATAAATAATATCAATACAACAGCAAATATAAAATGAGAAAGAAAGTTGATTAGCGCATTCAAGTTTTAATGGAGAACTGCATTAAGTTAAGATAGCGTGGATTCTTCATTATTGTTGGAGATAGAGGCAAAGAATAAGTAATTTGAGTTAATTTTCTTTAATGTTCCCTTTAATGTTAATTATCAATTTACTTCAGTATAAATTATTGAATTGAATTGAATTATAGAAATGAAATAGGAAGCTATCTCTAAGCATTTATGTCTAAATTCACTTAAATTTTATTACATTAGGTTGTTAACATCCACTACTTGTTAAATAAAATGAATTTCAAGTCAAAGCCAAATGTACTTTGGTGTTACAAAAAGGAACTTGGTTTTTCAACCAATAAGTAGAAGCGTATGAATGAAATCAAAAAATTGTAAAAGAAAGGATTATATGATAGTAATGTTGATGATCCCTTCCAATTATTCGTTACTTCTACTTAAATTCGTTACTGCTACTATAAGGAAACCCACAAAGTTTTGGGTTAAACTTTCTAAATGCTTATTTTATAAGATTTTGAAGCAATCACTCCTAATGTTCTTTGTCGTACCATCGAAACTGTTGAAGGAGGTGGTTTTGTTATCATGCTTTTCAAGACTATGTCTTCTCTTAAATAACTGTACTCCCTGACTATGGATGTCCACAATCGTTATAGGTAATAATTAATTGTTGAAAATAGTTATGCTAAGTAGTTTTAACTTGCATTATAATCAAAGCGAAATAAATTGATATTAGATAAAGTATAAAAGGTGATAATTAATAATACAAAGATATGAATATAATTTTGAGATCGGAATTAGAAAGATATTTCAAAAATAAAATGAAGATTTTACTAATTATTTAAAATAGTTTATTTATAATATTGTGCACATAATATTAATTATATTTTTAAATATAAAACAGAACTGATTAATTCTAAGATATTGAACCTAGATTCAACGAAAGATTCATTTTAAGTTTGTCTAAGAGTGAAAATACTATTGTTATGGATGATGAATTGAATATTTTACCCATTTCTAGTTTGATTGAAAATATAAAACCAGTTACTACTGAAGGTTCTCTTGACTCAAAGATGACAAAAGAGTTAGAAGAATTAAAGGAATCTTTAAAATCCAATTAAATTGTTGGCCCTCTTATTAGCATTGCAAAAACCCTTGATTAAGCAAGAGCAATTATGACTTTTATTGAAGCCATCACTGAAAAAAATACTAGATCTACTATCTCCCTTACTGCCGGAAGAGGTCGTGTAAGTTTAAGATATATTAATATATGTTTTATTTATATTTGGTTAGCTATTTTAGTAATAATCAATAAATATCTATTAGCTAGTAATGATTAGGAAGGAATATGTATTAAATCAATCATTCTATAATTCTTTTTATGTTAAATAATAGGGTAAATCAGCTGCAATCGGTCTTTCTATTGCTGCTGCTATTGCTTGTGGATTTTCTAACATTTATGTTACTGCTCCTTCACCGGAAAATTTGAAGACTTTATTCGAATTTATTTTCAATGGTTTGGAATAGTAAAATTACAAGGAAAATATGCATTATGATATTATTTAATCAACTAATCCTGAATTTAATAATGCTGTTATTCGTGTTAATGTTTTCAAGACTCATAAATAAATTATTTAATACGTTGCTCCTACAGATTTTGGCTCAATTGGTCACGCTGATTTAGTTGTTATTGACGAAGCTGCTGCTATTCCTTTAGTTTATGTTAAGCAATTCTTAGGACCTTACATTGTTTTCTTAAGTTCAACTGTTAATGGTTATGAAGGTACAGGTAGATCTTTATCCTTAAAATTAATCCAATAACTCAAGAGCCAAAGTAAAATCTCAACTACTACAACCAGTGATGAAAAATCTGGTTCTGTTTCTTAATCTGGCGCCAGAGCTTTAAAAGAACTTTCTTTAAATGATCCAATCAGATACTCCCCTAATGACCCTATTGAAAGATGGCTTAATGATCTACTTTGTTTGGAAGTAAATATCTTAACTAATAAAAATCTTTATAACTTAAAATAAATTTAATTCAGGCCTCCCAAGCTGTCCCTCTCAAGAGTGGTTTACCCCATCCTAATGATTGTGAATTATTCATGGTTAACAGAGATACTCTTTTCAGTTACAAAAAATCTACAGAATAATTTTTATTCAGTTTAATGAGTTTATTCATTTCTTCTCATTATAAGAACTCTCCTAATGACATGTAACTTCTTAGTGATGCACCATCTCACGCTGTCTTCGTCTTAATGGGTAAGATTAAAGAGGGTGAAAAGAAATCTGAAATGCCTGATATTCTTTGTGCCGTCTAGGTTGCTCTTGAAGGTAAAATTAGTAAGGAAACCTACACCTCTTCTAACGAAAATAGAATCAAACCTGCAGGTGATTTAATTCCTTGGACTGTAAGTGAATAGTTCTAAGACAGAGAATTCCCTTCATTATCAGGTAAATAATTGCTTTAATTTTTAAAAATAAATTAATTTTTAAATAAAATTTTAAGGTGTTAGAGTTGTAAGAATTGCTACTCATCCTGCTGCTTAAAAGATGGGCTATGGTTCAAAGGCTCTTGAATTACTTTAGAAATTCTTCGAAGGTGAATTAATTGATCTCTCAAATGAATCTATCATTCGTGAAGATTATTTCCTCAAGACTACTAGAAATGCTGAAGGTGAAAAGAAATTAAAACCTCTCCTTAAACGTCTCACTGAATTAGCTCCTCCTAATCTTCATTATATGGGTGTTTCTTATGGTTTAAGCAAAGAACTTTTCAAATTCTGGAAAAAATCTGGTTATTATCCTATTTATTTAAGGTAATCATTTTTTAAAAATTAATTGCTAAAATTTAATTTATAAATAATAAAACTTTTAGATAAGCTAAGAATGATATTACTGCTGAACACAGCTGTATCATGCTTAAAAGTTTGAAGAGATCCAACATAATGGAAATAGAAAATGGCACAGATAACAAATAATATAATGATGAGTGGTTGAGTTCTTACAGTAATGACTTCAAGAAGAGATTCCTCTAGCTTCTTTCATACGAATTCAAGGATGTAGATGTTTAATTAAGTTTGGGTGTTGTTGATCCTACTTTCGTCACTGATGATAAAGACTCTAGACTCACTAATGATTTAACTTTTGCTGAGAAAGATAATGATCATTCATCTCATTAACTTATGTCTATTATTAAGAATAAGGTAATTTTTCAATCTAATTTTAATTTATTTTTAAACATATTTTGATTTAAATAGGAGTAATTAGAAAATTATATAAACGCTTTCGACTTAAAGAGACTTGAAGCTTATTCAAGAAATTTGGCTGATTTCTATTTAATTATTGATCTTCTTCCTGAAATCAGTAAGATTTTATTCATGAATCGTTTAGAAAATGTTAAAATGAGCTATTCTCAATGTGCTATTTTCTTGGGTTTGGGTTTACAACATAAGTCAGTAGAGAAGCTTGCTAGAGAATTAGGAATTCCTGTTTCTCAAGTTATGGCTATTTTTAATAAGGGTATTAGAAAAGTAACTTCCTTCTTCCGTTCCTTATTTGAGTAAGAAATATTAAAGGACTTTGACCTAACCAATAATAAAGAAGCTTTAGAAAAGATGAATCCCATAAAAAATAATGAAAATGAAATCTAAGATGCTGGTAAGGAATACTTAAAGAGCCTCTTAGACAAGGATGAAAAAGAAGATAAAGAAGATAAAAAGAATGATAAATTGAATAAAAAGAGACATGCACGTTACAATTTCAATATTGATGATATTGAAGTTGGAGAAACCTAAGTTAATGAAAAGACTGGCTCAATCACCATCGCCAGAGAAGCTAAAAAAGCTTACAATTCTGACTTTACTAATTATAAATCAGCTTCTGTAGCTTAAGCTAGTGCTGTTAAAAATGCTAAAAAGAAAGTCAAAAAGAATTGATCTTTCTTTCTTTTTAATTTGAAAGTAGAGTTATTTGAAATAGCTTTAATAATTTGATAACTATAAAGATTTAATATAAATGTAATTAAGGTATAGAATACTCATAATTTTTAGTCCATCTTTTATATCAACCAACCAATCAATCAATCAATCTATCTATATGTTTTGTTTGTATACCATACCCCTCCCTTTATTATCATAGATTGATTTTTTACTTTATCAGATTATTATTTTATTCAATTCATTCTTTTAATTCAAAAACTCTTTATTTAATTTTCTTTTTTTAATTATTTTTAATTTTTTTAAAAAAACCCATTCATTCCCTCTATACATCCTTTATGATTATAGATCCCCTACTGGCATCTCTCCACTTCCATTGTAAATTAAATAGGCAAAACACTATTACTAGCTAGCTAGAATAGGATGAGTGCAATTAATTATAGTTTAAGAATAGTTCTTTCATAAATATTTATTCAATTTATAAATGATGAAAATATAAATGACCTTTCTTAAATCTTCTTGTAGATTAAGCATATAGAAATATTGGGACTATTTAAATTTTAATCGTTAAATGAAGTTATTTCCAACACTATGAAGACCTCTAATGAATTTAACTTTTAAGTTTGTATTATTGATTTGAAGAAAAAATATAAACATCTCATTTTATTTATATTAAAATTCCAACAAAAATTGTAATATTTTTGTAAGTAATCTTTTAAATTGCTTTAGTAATAGTAATAGTAAAAATATCTAGCAGAATCTACTTTATAAAGGAACAGAAACATAGATAGATAATCCTATCTTGCTTATTTTTCAGTTAAATTTATTTTAAGTTTACTTGATTAAATTTAATTTATGTAGATTTATATATTTAGATAATAATTTTCGATTGAAATATGTATTTTCAATAATATTATATTTAACAAGCACAGAAATGATAAGCATAAACTATAATATTTTATTCAATTATAAACCAACTTTCTAAAAAATACTCACTATCTTTAGTTACAAAAAGAGTTTATTTGATTCGAAATAAATATCATTTAAGTGGTCTCGTTTAAGCTAATTTCTTTTCGAATTAATCTATATCATCCATTGGGTTTTACTCTAATTTAGAGAATCTAGATTGAGGTGACTTTAAAGGGTATACTTATGCTTATTAAGCCAAGAAGAATTTTGGATTTTCTACATACACTAAATTTTTTGAAGAAGAATAATTTTTATTATAGTTGAATGATTCCTATACAGGCATCACATCATCATCAATATCTGGAGGGTTTTCAAATACTTATCTTTAGAGAATTTAACTTTTTCTCTAATTATTAAATCCGACCTCATTTATTTATCTTTAAATTGGACTCAATTTTATATCAGGGAGTATCTTAATAGGTTGTTCTGCAATTTATCGTTTTATGAAATTATTGTCTATTTTCTTTGGTTATACAAACTAATCTCTTTTGAACGAATTATTATCTGGTTTCTAGCTTGTAGGATTCATCTCTCTAATATCTTATCTTTATAGGTTTGTAGGGGTAAGTCTTTAATAAATCTTATCAAAATTTTGATTTCGAATTTTAATGTTTTATTCAGTTGACTCCTTTATTGTTTCTTTGTAAGGTTTAAAAGAAATTAAATAAGAAATGAAGGTATATATGAATTTGAATTTACTATGAATCGGTGATAAATTTTCTAGCTAATCATCATGTTAGTTTCTAAAGTTTAATAGCTGATGGTCTGTTGGAATGCTTGGTATTTTTTCCTTGTTTTTTCTGTTAATTGAGTTTAAATTGAAGAGAAATATGTGGAAAATAAATTCAAAATTAGATTTTTAAAAAGAAGATTTATAATATTTAAAGATAGTTAGTACTATTGAATGAATTATATATTGTTCTACTATTATAAAGTTTGTGACGACTATTAAGATTTAAATTATCTTAAATTCTAACAAATTTTCAATTAATTTTATCACTCTCTATTTTTAAATTATACTTACTCGAAATTTTCATTAACATAAAAATCAATTCATTTATTAATTCACTGTTTTTTAAACTAAAAATTATTTTTTTGAGCTAATCCTTGAATAAGAAAACTAAAAATGGGAGATATTTGTAGAGGATAGAGTATTTAAATATCAAAGTAAAATTAAAAAAAGTTTATTAAATTATTATTGTCTAATATTTAATATTTTTCAATAATTTAAATATATAATCCAAATAAATATAAGACCAAAATAGAACTATTAATTTAAAAATTTTTACCGAGAATCTTGCTATGATACAGCTCTTTGGTGATTTCCTTATTACTTTTGGGTGAAATTAATACCTTTGCTGCTAAGATTAGATTAGATTCTTTATTTTTACTCATAATTTGAGATTTAATTAAACTCCTTTTCTCTCTTTTATTATAGATTTTCCAAGTTTATAATATTTTTGACATTCTATTTAATCTGTTTTACATCAATCCTATTAATAAAAAATGTTAAATGAATAATATTTACTTACATAAGTCGTTAAATATAATTTATTCATTTTTAATTTTACTTACTTATCATTCATTCCTATTAATTTTAATTTAATATTCAATTTAACATTTCCTTTAAATAAAGAATTAAAAGTGTAAGGAAGGAAGATAACTATTATAAATCTATATTAAATCCAAAACTATTAAATAACTTACAGATTTTTTTTTATATATATTGGAAAATTTGACCAAAAAGTAGGCTGAGATTCCATTTCAGAAAAAACATTCTTTATATTTTAAGATAAATCATCTGATAAGGCCCAAATTGAAATCGCTCCTCGGGTACTGGAAATAGCTAGATAGTCAGAATCGGGAGAGAATTTCAATGATGATGCACCAAATAGATTTTAAATAAATCCTGCTTGTTTACCCGTTCCTAATTCATAGAGTAGTACCATTTTTGGCCCTTTTAGTAATTATATTAAAAGATAAGTAATCAAAATTTTTAAATTTCTTCGTTTTAAATAAGTCATTTATTATATTCTTTAATATCTTGGGAGAATTCAATTTGTGGTTGTTTCTAAACAGATGACAGTAATTAAACACTTTTACTATCACAGAATTTAATTTAAGTGTAAATTCTATTCAAGATAATATGATATTGAAAAAACAAAGAATTTATTTAAATTAATAATTCTTACTGACAACAAATTTGTTGGGGTGAAAAATTTAGTCAAAATACTTAACAGGTTAGATTATCTAACTCTATCCAAACTAAGCATTATTATTTTAGGTTGCTGCAAGTTTCTTTTCTTAAAGATGTAAATCTCTTTAGATTTCCTATTGGAGAATGTTGGGATCTTTTATCTTTCCAGAATCTCGAAGTTAAAGTGCTTTCTAGAATGTATTATCAAATCTTTTTGAAGAATTAGAATGTTTCTCTTTTCCTTATTAACCAAATTCTAATTCCTTTTAGAGTCTGTTAGGTTATTCTTTTTCATTATTACCGAAAGCATTATTCTCTGAATCACTGTCATCCTCTTCAAAATTACCGATATAATCATCTGGAAATTGAGAATATGCATTAATTGCAAAGTATAAACCACTAGGATCAATAGAAATATCTTAAATATTATATTAAAATTTTAATATAATATTGTAAAAAATAAGTTTTAATTAAATTAAACAGTAAATGGGGAGGTTTAGAAGTAGTAAAAAATAAACCAAATAAAAAAAATTTTGAATTATATTCTTTTAGAGTAAATTTGTTGGGATATTGGGGTGGGGAAATGTGTAAAAGAAAAAATACTTTATTTGGATCGAAGAATGAAAGAAAGACGTGAAATAAGTAAGGAAGTAATAAGACAATAAGTTGAAAAATTCTTAGATATAATAAGAAGATAAGATTATAAGGGAAATTAAAAGAAGGTACAAGAGCTGTTAAAAGCAATAATAAGCAAAAGTGCCATAATAATTTATAAAAAATTAAGAAAATGTGAATGATAGTAAAAACTAGACTGTGTTGTTCATATTTACATTCGACATTTGATTTGATTGATTGCTCAGGATTTATTGCCTTATATTATTTTTTTACTCTTTATTTTATAAAGTTCAAAGAGGAAACAATAAGGTGATATATTATTTTCCTAATCTTAATAATTTAATTTAATTCGATTGTAAAGTTATTGTCATAGCCACCCACCCATAAAACAGTATTTTCAAATCCATTAATTTTATGAAATTTATTAACAGCTTACAATATGTTTAAAAGTAAAATATCTATAATTTATCTATTAAAATGTTTAATAATTTGTAAATAAACCTTTAAAAATCTATACATCTGTCTAATTATCTAAAATAATTATCTTTTTCAAATCTCAAAATAAAAATATTATAACCTTCTTCTTCTTCTCCATTCAAATAAATTTTTGTTTAAGTTAGAGATGCATGTTATAATCAATTAATTAAGTAATATTGAATTTACTGGAACTAAACTAAGGCACTTCAATCCTTCCTCTAAGCTCTCCACTTCTTATTTTGTAAAGATAAGCAAGACCTATGTCATCTAAAATAAGAAGATAATCTCTAGAAGGGTGGATATCGCATCCTGTGATTTTACCTTCAGTTTGATAAATCATCAAAGCTAATCCAGTAATAGAATCATCTAATACATTTATTTGTATACTATGCAACCTCATTTTATTTATTTCATTTAAAGCAATTATCAAAAATGAATTTGGATCCTCTCTCTTGCTTTATACTTAATTCTATTATTAATTATTTGCTTTCATTCCTCCTTGATCATTCAAAGAATTATAGTAACTACCTGCATTGAATTTGGTCAAACTTCCTTACATCTTGATCTTCTTAATAGAATCTTAAATCATACTGTTATTCATACTGGATACTCTTATATTTTACTATAACTGATTGAAATTCTAACTTATATTCTAAGATATTTAAATATCGTTTGAAAGTCTTAAATTCTGTTTAGACCTAATTTATTCTTCATAAGCTATGTTGCTATCAAGCAAGCAAAAGATATCTATCCATTAAATTTTAATATTAAAATGCTGTTTAATTGAAAAGTATTTTTGTTAGTAATAAAATTTAAATAAGAGAACTGGTTAAATTAAACGTCAAACAGATAAATTTAATAACTGATTCAAAATTAAGAAACATTTTAAGGGTAAACTAATATAAATCTATTAATTTATAATCCATTTTATGTGTGTTTAATGAATAACACCATTAAATTGATTAAATTAAATGATATTTCTATCTTCAGAGGGAGCTTCATTTTGTTAAAAAGGATATATTATTTTAATTTTAGAAGCCAAATTTACCTTAATTTATTTATTAAGTTGTATGAAAATTATTCATATAAATAGATGAAAAGATTGACGTAAGATACAAATTGTGTTTTAAGCAAGATAAATTTAAGAATCTAATTAATTAGCTAGCATAGATAGGGTAGGATTTTATTGCAAGTCATTTATAAATTTAATTGATTAGTTGATTAATTTTGAAAGATTATTTTTTATCATTTACTATTAATTGTTTATGATTAGGTTTAGTAAAATGCCTATCATTAATTTCATATATTTTTAAATTACACTTTTTTCAAATTTAATTTTTACTTTATTTTTTTATTTTTTCATTGATTATTTGATTGATTGTGGAATTTATATAATCTACTATTGTATATGTAAATATATGATTGATCTTAAACCCTTGTATTAAAATACAATATGATATTATTAAAAATCATTTCCTTGCTTATTTCTTTGTCTTTTAATTATTCTCAAATTCAAATTTTATTAAACCAATCAATCTTCTTCTATAGTTAATTAAAATAAATATCTTAAAATTTACCATTAAATTGATTCTTCTTTGAAGGTATGGCTGTGTGAATATGGTCTTCTATTTTCAAAGCCATTTAGAATTATTTTAGAATATCAAGAAGGATGCTCATTCCTGTTGATAACACAACACAGAGATAATTATTTTAAGGACAAATCTTCATTTTTTTAATTTTGAAGTTGCAAACTTTATATTTCTTAATGAATGAAGCTGTCTCAAGATCTAGAATTACTATACATCCCTTACTATCACCTATATATATTTCTCGATAGTCATAATTGATAGCAATGGAAGTCAGCTTTATTTTTTATTTGATATCTTTATTCACAGGGTAGTTAGATTAAGATTGTAGAGTTTGAATAGATGTTTGCGTACCAGTAAACTAAATAAAAGCATTCTTTTTGGAGGTATTAGAAGTAATTAAATCCCTTGAATAAATTTAAAAGTAATTTAAATTAGATTTAGTAATTAAACTTAAATTAATGGTAAAGATTAAAGATTAAGTATTAATGAAAAATAATTGAGTGATCAACATTTAAAAAACTGAAATACTTCATTTATGATACATGATGCAATAAAATAATGCTTAATTTTAATTCAGAATTTAGCTGGCTGACTTACATTTTTCAAAAATATCTTTTATAATCTTTAAAGCAATAATTTAGTAAAATCTGACAAAACCAGATTTATAAACAGATAAAATAGCTTCTACGAATAATTCTCATCGAAAATTAGTCAATCATTAAAAGAATTCAAGGGTATCTTGATCTCTTTTAATGTAAGTGTAATATCAATTTATTTAACTCTTATGATCTTTCTTTCCTTGTACTTCTTATTCTGTAGATTCTTTAAGGAAAAATCAATTACTGAAATTCAAAAAAATCTTATTTAGGAAATCAGTAAGTTCTCGAAATTTCTGAAATAGAAAGTGGTGAGAATTAATAGGGAAAGAAGATTTTATTAAAATTTTAAAATACCTAAATAATTAATTCTTATTTTTTGTAGGATTAATGTTTTCTAGTAATGTTTATGAGGAGTAAGGAAGCAGAATAGGTAAGAAAATTGATAGATTCAAGAATTATTATAAGTGTGAGTATTGAAAATACTAAAAAAAGATAAAAATTAATTAATTAAGCATATTTTATTTTGGGATCGATTTACAATAGAAAAGAAAGTAAGTAAGTATTTGGAACAATTTAATTACAAAAACTCTTTATGTGATGTAAATTAAAAATACTTATTTGTTTCTTTTTTAATTTTCTTTAACTAATCGCATTCAATCATAAATTAAGAATGCTATAAAAATTATCAAAAATCTATTTAAATTAAATCCTTCTATCACTTTTCTCAAGATATTATCTATTAGTAATGTACTCTTCTTAATCATTCTTTAAATAACGTTACTATTGTTTTGATATGATTGATCCAAAATTAATTTGCCTTTATAAATCTTATATTTTATTTTATGTTTAAAAAGGTGTAATCAGCCAGTTCATTTCCAATTTAGTTTTATAGAAATTCAGTTCAATTCTTAACAATCATCGATTGCAATACAATTTGAATTTTGAAATTAAATCTACTTAATTACTTATCCAAGCTCTTTCGAATATCATAAAATTTCGCCATCCACCTGTCGTGATGTAGATTCCAGATCATAAAATACCCATCATTTCCAACAGTAAAGAATCTACTATGCCTTTCTCTATCCTATTATTTAATTTAAAATAATGTAAGAAAGATATGCCAGTTTTAATTTTTTTCAAACTAGTGTAATTTGAATTTTGATGTGTTTTAGTATCGATTTGATTAACGGATCGGATCAATGAAGAAAAATTGCAATAAAAAATACTTTTCTCAGATACCTAAGCAAAAAAAGTATAATAAACATGAAAAAGTTCTTGTTGAATGTAAAGGTGAGCATTATTTCAATAAAGCCCTCCCTTAATGAATAATGAATACAAATTATTTTAAGCTTACCCATTCGATTTGATTGATTTTTTCATAGTGTCCCATTTACTGAGAAATAATCTTATTTGAAGCTATATCGTAAATGATATGTAAACCATCTGCATAGACCATACTGATCATGTTACCTTCATCTAAATTAATTATTTTATTAAATATGATTGATTGGATGATAATAAATTAAATCTTATTTATAATCAGGCATTATAAAGAAAAGGAAAGAAAGTAAGTAAGTATGGTTGATAACTACTCCCTAAATAAGTAATAATTGATAAACAGTATTTCAAGTGGGATAAATTATATCAAGAAGAAAAGAAAAAGTCAGAAGAAAAAAAAAATTGTTAATAGAATTAATTAGATTGTGATTTATATTAATTTTTACAAGAAAATTGGTCCTAGAATGGGCTAAGAGAGGGATTATTGTAAGGTAAGTTGATTGAACCTGTATTACCTCAGGAATTATACAAAATAGCATTAAAAGGTTGGAAGAGTAATTAAATGGATTCTTCCAACCTACTAATCATTTTTAAATAATTAAAATTAATTGCTCTCTGCTTAAAAATAGGATTATTTAGTTATAGTAATAATTAAAGAAAATGACTACTTTCTTCATCTACCAAGTTTACAATAAAATGGTTCTACAAAAATAATTAAGGATTTTATCATAATTTGATGCAGTTTAAATCTGGTAAATAAAACATTTATTTAGTTTTCTCTTAGTCAAATAATTAAAAAATGAACCGAAGCATATGACGATTAAAAAAGACTATTTAAATATTCAATTGAAGAAAAGAAGGATAGTAACAAGTTTAATTTACAAAAACATGTTAAGATTTTGTGAGATCTTCTATATTTGATTCTATGGATAGATAGAAATTGAATAGATTTGAGAATAATCTAAGAAAATGAAAGAGTAATATTAAAGAAGAGGAGATAATAATTAAATGATTGGTAGCAATTAATAATTTCTTTTCCTTTTAATGAATTTTCTATTGTGAAAAGTAAGTATCATTTGTCTGATATGCTTCCTCCAATCAAAAATACATCTTTTCTTAATTTATTCATGTTATAAGAAATTCTGTTTTCTAATTGTTTGTGATAGACTTTTTCAAAATGAGACTACTTAGGGCATCTTACATTAATTAAAATAGGGTATATTCTTTATAAGTAATCTTAATTTTATAATAACATTTATATAAAATAAGGATATTATCACTCAGAAGCATTATAGGGGGTAGTTAATTAGTGGAAGAGATGAAATATGGATGAATAAGCCCTTTTATATTTTTATTCATTTATTAAGTATTCAAAAGAGTAGGTAGGATTATTTTTGGTGAAATGATGATGTTCAAGTTAATCTTTCACCATTCAAAAACTACTTTTTTTCTTAATTTTAATTTTTCTAAATCAAATAAAAAAATACAAGAAAAATAATTAAAAAGTTAGGAGGATTGTCTTTGATTGTTTAGTTAGTAAATACCTCTGGCTAACCAATTTACTTAATAAAAATAATAAAAATATTCACAATAGATTTCTATATAAGAGTGGAAGTAAGCTCGCATCTATACCCAAAAAGATATTTTATTTATTTATTAACTTATTATCTATTTTTATTATTATCTATTTATTAGTTTTTTCTTTCCTTATACTCCTTCCCTCCACTTAACTTTTTATATTCTATCACAACAAAAACTAAACTGCATAAGCTTAAATAGAATTAAGTGCCAGAGTTCTTAAAAAATCCTCGCCAAAATTCTATATTTTTACTCAATAAGGTTCTTATAAGAAGAACAGTTTTTTAAAGTCTTAGATAGGATAAAATAAATTTGGTTAGGATGAATTTTGAACCAAATAAGAATCAAGATAGAGAATGTAATAGAGGGGTGAGATGAATCTTTATAATAATTGATTGCTTATTAATTTGTGAGAAAGGGGAGTGTTTGGATACTTTAATATTTTTGTTTAAACTAATAAATGGATAATTATTTGGGAGAGTTAAAATCTCGATAAAGTATTTAATTAGAAAAGCATTCGAAAATAATGCACTAACGCATACTAGCTTATGTAATTAATTTATGGTATAAGAATCTAATAAATTTTACTCCCATTCATTAATCTAAAAGTTAATTGCACAAGCAATGATTCATCCATTCATTCAATCTATCAATCAATAAATAAATTTAAAGAGCATAGATGCATCATTGGTATCATTCAAGTCCCTCTTATGAATAATATTTGATCTATTAAAAAAATCAATTTTGAAAAATATTTGATCTAATTATAATCACAAATTCCTAAAACCTTTATTAAATTTGTTTATTTATTTATTTAAGTACTCTTTTTGGGGCCTATCTGATTGGTTGATGAGGGCAATTAAATTATTGTAAAAGTGGTATACAAAGTAGCTTGTGGCCATAAGAATCGTATAAGATAAAATAGAGGAGTTACTCCTCTGATTCAGTATTTCTTAAGAAATTAATAAGAATTATAAACAGCATAAATTTATTTATATCATCAAAGTATTTCATTATCCAAATATCTATTAAATAATAACAAGCTTAAATATAAGTAACCTCTAACATTTGACTTAAGAAATATTCTTTTCTGCCAGCCTACTTCCTTACTTAACTTCTTTCTTATATATGGGTGATATTTTTTTGTAAACACCTTCTTCATAATTTTAAAAATAAATAAAATGTGAACAGCCTTAATTCTTATAAAATGCTTCTTCTATTGGAGATAGTAGGAGGGAGCTCCAAGAAAGGCAATACATAATAATTTTTTATTCATAATACGAAAAAGTATTTTGAGAAGAAATTTTATAAATTTAATGAAAAAATTTAAAGCTGGAAGTTTATTTGATTGATATTTATTGGTTTAAGTTTTAACTTTAGAAAGTGGTAATTATGAGTGATAATATGTCTATAAGGAGAGAAGTTTTAAAGAAATAAACTAAGATATGTAAAAATAAATTTTGTAGAGTAATCAAATAAAGAAATTTGATTAGAAGAAGTTAAGAAAATTGTGATCGATTAATTAATCTATCTATCTATCAATCAATCAATTAATCAATCAATCAATCAATCAATCAATCAATAAATCATCATTCACTTAGAGATTACTCTCTTGAATACTAAAAATTTCAAATTATTTGCTCAAGTAATATTCTCAAATCTTTCAATTAATACTAAAAGAGTTCAATCTTAATTTCTTTTTATTATCGAATTAGATACTCATCTAAATAGTTCCTTTCTCTAAGCTAATCTTATGTAATTAACTCATTTATAATCATTATCCTTACATGTTTTCTATAAACATCTATGTATCTATCCTTCTATTTCTCTTAATTCTTTTATTTAGTTTTTATTTTAAACCTTATTGAATTTACATAATTTAAATGCAATTTTTTAAATTAATGTAATAAGAATTTCAAACTAAGAAAGGATATGTTTTAAAATATATTTTAACAGAGCTCTTGAAGAATATTTTTATTCCAAAACTATGATGAGCACCAAAATATTTAAATACAGAAGGTTTTAAATTCTCATAGATAATAATCAAGGAGATTTTTTATTTCTTTAAACGAATAGCAAAGTATTTCTTTCAATTATCTAAAGAAAGGATATACCCTAGTTATTTACTATTTATTTATAGAGAAATAGAAGGGTAGGGAAGTGATATAATATGAAATTGATTAAAAGGTTGCTATCAGGATTGATTAGAATTAAATTTTGATGCTAAAAGATTGATTATTATAAGAAATATCCTGTTAGATAGAGTAATATGAGGGAAATTAGGTACTCTCCAAATAAATTTTAATAAAATCAAGGGTACTCCGATAGCTACTTGAAGAATAAATAAATAGCGATTTTCCAAAAATAGATTGATTAATAATTGACAGATATTTCTAAATAAAGTTCCTTTTTATCTTTAATCAATTTTCCCAATCCTTCTACCAAATTTAAATAAGAGGGAAAGATTTGATTTCAGCTTACATTACTTTACTATAAATTATTAGAAAATGCAAAGTATATTTAATTTGAGAATTGAATTTCTTGTATAGTTGTTTAATTCTCCCTTAGAGATCTCTTCCAATATTCCCTAGGGTAGTTGATAAATTTTTTTTATAGGGTGGTTCTTTCAAGATATATTAAAAATGTGCTGTATAGAATGCTTCAAAAATTTAATAGATTTTATAAATATATTCCTTTTTAATATAAAATCCATATTAAAAGGGTGATATTTATTAAAATATGAAAGGTAACTAAGCAAAATGAGATTGATTCACCTTAAATAAGATAGATGCATCTACATTATTTAGATTTAAAAATACTGAAATCACTCATAATGCAATTTAGAGTAATATTAACATTTAAGAAAATTTAAATAAAAATTAAGAAATCCATAGATTTTATATTTTAGAGAAAATTATTGGAAAGATATTCTTTCTTAATTCCAAACAATAAGATTCAAAAAAGAAAAAGATAGTTAAAATACTTAATTTTAATAATTAAATATCCTAAATTTTTGATGGGTATTTAGATTTTACTTCATTCTTTTATTGGTTGATTGGTTGGTAGAAAATTACTCAATTTTAGAGCTCAAACAAAACAATAAATCCCATTTAATATAAAAAGTAATAAGTTTAATTCCTCTTTGATTAAATTTCTTTACTTGCTTAAGCCTGTTTTATAAGAAGATTTTTTTCTCCAAATTGTTAATTTATTGAAGTGTAAACTTTTTCAATAACTATACTAATTTTAATCTATGAAATA
Source organism: Tetrahymena borealis (assembly GCA_000260095.1). Classification (NCBI taxonomy): domain Eukaryota; phylum Ciliophora; class Oligohymenophorea; order Hymenostomatida; family Tetrahymenidae; genus Tetrahymena; species Tetrahymena borealis. Next base: position 106,733 of record JH651293.1, on the reverse strand, counting down.
AAGCCTATGATTAAAATCAATCATTACATAGATATAGATCTTAAATTTAGAAAAATATTGAAATATTGAAATAAGTTTTGATTACTTAAAATAGTAAGGGAAATAATAGCTGGTCCTTGTTACAGATTTTTCAAATAAGTTTTAGATTATTTTTTGGTTAGTGGTTCTATCACATTATTATTAGAGACATTAGAGAACTTTGCTGCACTGCTGCTAAATTACTCAGTGGTTGAGTCCTCATAATCATAATCTTAGTACTATTCATTAATTTTCTCTATACTAAATGAGTCTTTAATTTCCTACATATAAGGTATCTCATTCATTTTCTGCATTGTCTTCATATCATATATCTGAACTGTCCCATAAATTGTACCAAAAAAGCAATATGTTGAAAACGAAGCCAAGAAACTGAATGGCTTCTCCCCTTTAATCGAATCTAAATAATCTCCCTAATTTCAAAAATTATAATAGTTATTTGAGATTTTTGTTTAGATTTTTGAAATCTTTATAATTAGAAAAATTAAATTAAAGATTTATTACAACTAAAACTTTCTAATTTTTATTTATTAAATTGTTGATGAACTTATTAATAGAAATGCTAATTTCTCTTTAAATATACGTCTTTATATGGTTTTCTAAACTTATCAGTATTATTTAACTAGAATTCTGTAATATTTTAAGAGCATTTCTAATGAATTTAATAATATTCATGTAAATTCCACAAATAAAATTTTATTTGTAATGGATATTATCAGATAAAATATAGCTATTTTTAAAAACTAATATTAATTCCATTCAAAAGGTTATACCTGAATTATTTAGATTAATATAAAAATCAAATTTTTTTAATAACTTTATTCTACAAATTTAATTTACACTCTTATATCTTGGAAAGTATGTGTAACTTTTAATAATTTATTTATATTATCTGATAATGCATTTAATAGAAACATTAAATTTAATTATTTTATAGTTTAAACTTTGAAATGAAAAAAATTAAAGTAGATTGATTCATTTAAGATCAAAATTTACTTATTTATGTAAGAAAGATTTCTTAAGAATTTCTGAAGATTAAAGATTTTATTCTATTTGAAACAATAAAGTTTGAAATTTCTTGATGATTGATTGATTGAATGATTAATTAATTAATTAATGATGGTTAATTATTGAATGAAAGTTAAAATCTTACTTAAGTATTGAGTAATAATACTTTTCCAGTTTTGGTTAAAACTAGTACAATATTGTAAGTTTTTTCTGATAAGACTTGGCCTACTTCTTCTTTGATATGAATTCGATTTGTAAGGATAGCTTACTTAGATTCTATTTTCCAATATTTAATAAGGTTGGGTTCTGCTGTTATTACTATTAAGTCAGTTTTATTTTCTAAAAGTTAAAGCTATTTGATTATATTTAATTGGAAAATAAGTTAGTTAGATAATGGAAAGTTTATATTAGAATAATAAAGTATATAATTGAAGGAAATAATAAATATTATTTATATTTATTTATCCTAAATTATCCATGCTATTATCAACCTTTTATTAAATTTTCAAAATACTAAACTTTTTTTCTTCTATCATTTAAAATAAAAATATCTATTTTTTAATAGTTTTATTTCAGACCATTTTATTTATATTCGTTATATTTCCTCTACTACTCCTTAGATTATTTATAATTATTCTAATTAAGATTTGTAAAATGAAAAATACTATTATATATTTCATCTTTCGCTTACTCTAATATATCTATGAAATCAAGATATATTCAATCCTATCAAAAACTAAATAGATTTCTTTATTTTTAATATGAATTCTAAAAATCTTTCAATTTAAAATTACTAAAACTATGTATTACTGATAAACAACGATGAGATGCCTCAATATCTGTGATGAAGAAGAGCTTTATTATTTTTTCAGACTTAAATTCCCATCCAGATATTCTATAACCCCCTTAAAATTCATTCTCTACTATGATAATTCTTTAGAATTTTTCTGAATATGCTAATAGTACATTATGTGCAGGTTTATCTCCTCTTAATTTTTAAATAGGTAAGTAGAATTGATAAATGCGCTTCAAGGAATTAACATCTGATATTAAAACGGATATTCTAGGACCTTAATCGACAGAAAAGAGAAACTTTTCACTTATCAATATATCTGAAATCTAATATTTAAAGGAATTATTGCATTATTGAAACTATCTGAGATTATGAGAGAGTAATAAAATATAAGATAGTAATCACATCATTTTCATGCCTGTGCATTTTCACTTTTTTGTCATTTACTAAATCGCTGAGAAGTAAATAGCATCCTAGTTGTTTAAGTATTTGTTTTTAAAAATATCAGGTTTTAATTTTATTGATAAGGGGCTTTATAACAAAAGATACCCGATTCTGAAGCAGTAAGTTGTTGAGTTGGATGCCCGCAAACTATTCGAGGACCTTTTGATTGATAATTATTAAATAGAAGTGAAATAAGAAGAAAAGATATATGGTATAATAAGTAAAAAAGAGAACATAGCAAAGTATTATGAAGAAGATTGATGAATTACATCCCATATTATCAATGATTTCAAAAGAATTACTACTCATTCTAAAAGATTATCTGTTTGCTATAAATAATAAGATATCTTTACAACGAATAGCTTAATAGTAGTAGGAATTACTAAAAAAGAAGAAGATTTTGAAATAAAAGGAAACAAAATCTAACTAACTAACTAAGATATATGAATAATAAATTGGATAGATAGATAGATTATCAATAGAAGTGATAAAAATAATAATAATTCAGAAAATACTTAAAAAATAAATATTGCATACATACAATGATTGACGCTCATGAAAATATAAAAAAAAGAAATAGGTTAAATATTCTAAATCTATTTAAGTTTAAGCTATTTTATTTTTATTTATTTTTAAAAAAAAGATTCTTTAAAATTTTAAAATTTATTTCAATTATATCTGTTTCATTCTATATTATATTTACGAGGGAAACATGCTTGTATTTTAGAGATTATCTAAAATATAATACAGTTTTTGAGAGGAGTTTCCAGTGTATTATTATAAATTACACTTGTTTATTGCGTGTGTCCAGTCAACTCAGTTTAAAGTAATTTAAATCTTTAATTAGAATTTGCTCACTTCTTCATAAAAAACCTCTAGAATCAAACATAAATAACAATTGATTGATTGATTGATTAATTCATATCAATATATTGGGAATAAATTTCCTATTAATGATAATGAATCATAGTAAAAATATATTAACAAAGAATAAAGTAAATAAACTTAAAGAATATTGAATATATTAGGTTGCAGAAAGAGTGTTACTCTTAATTCTAATTATCTATACATCTTTACCAAAAAACTCAACTAAGATCTATTTTTTATTTCAAATCTCCTAAGAAGTTTAGAGATAATTAAGGTATATTTTTTATGTCAAAATTTATAAGGAACATTAAATAAGTTTCCCCACTTCGAGTGTATGCGATAGATGAGATAGATGAGAGCTTGAATTTAATTATAAATGTGTTGGATCGCTTTAATGGATTTGGTAACTATTTTTTATACTCTTACTCATAAAATTGAGTAGCCATTTATAAATTACATGAAAGTAACCACACTAGCTTTTCCATATTATGATGCTTATATTTTCTCATTTCCTCAATCTTAGTTATAGTTTACTCTAAAATATGTATTTTTCATACAGGTAAATTTTTCTTTACTTATTGCTGATTGTCCAGTTCAATTTCGTAAAGGATTTAGCAATTTCAAGTCCTATAGTAAATTTTTAAATTTCTTTGGGAATATGAAATATTTCTATTCCTTAATTTATTCTCAGTTTGTTATTAATTTGATAGAGACTTGAATTAATTTATCTAATTAGAAGCGTCATCATCAGAGAGATATACATTTAATTATTTATAGAGTTGGAAATATATTTAGATAGATTGGGGGTGGGTGAGTGGGTAATCTATGGGGAAGGAAGAAAGCTTTGATTTTTAAAGAGTAAGAAGAGAACTAGAGATTTCTAAAATAACTTTTATCCTTCTAAGAATCAACAAAATTATTAGGCCATTTCTGATAATTATGGAGATTATTACATAAAATTTAAAATGAACAAAGGTTTGTAATAAAATTTAAAGGAAGAGTATTTATGAAGGAAAAATGAATTCAGAGAAATATCAACTAAATGTAAAAAGAGAATGGATAATGTTACTGACTTTAGGTTTTTAATATAAGTTGAAGATTAGGTTATGATTATACATGAAGAAATTCAATTTGAATTACACTTTTATTCTTTTTGAACTAGAAAATACTCATATATAGAAACACAAACGTTTGAAAGCAAATTTGGAACTGAAATTTCCTCTTTAATAATCTTTATTCTATAAACTTAAATAAAAAATAAAAGTTATAGATTGATGATAATCTCTAGGGGTAGATGATAGGTGCGAACATCATTTTTAAGAGGCAGATTATATTTAGAACCTATTTATTATAAGCTTATCATAACATATTGAACCACAATTATCAATATCTGCCTCATAAATTCAATAAGAGAGAGAGAAATATGTTAGAAGGAATTAATACTTTGTCTAAAATATTAAAAAATGAAATAAATCAAATAATACAAATTTCTAGTTGATAAAACCTACATGCTTTGATAAATTTATTAATTTACAAGTATATTTATGTGATAGATTTATATTCCATAATCTGTTCTATACAAAACAACAACCCATTCTTTAAAAATATCTTGCTGATGAATGTCAAAATTTAGTTTGTAAAATAATTTTTAAAATACTTAGTTTACAGAAAGTTCCTACCTATCCTCTTTAAATAAGTAAACTAAATTCAAAATATATGAAAGATGTTTTATGTTTTAATTCAAAAAAAACTCTCTATACATTGATTGATTGATTCAATCAATTAATTAATTAATCTAAATAATCAATTAATCAACTTACATCATATATTAAGAGAAGAGAACTTTGGAAAGGGAAATAAGACGTAAAAGAAAAATCAAAGTATTAAATTCATGATCAAAGGGTAGAGGGAAAAAATAGTTGATAATTATTTCCTCTATCAAAATCTATAAATATATTATATAGTTTTTGCTTATAACTTTTAAAACCCTGTTCTTACTTACTTACTTTCTTTACTTTAGGTATTTTTCGCTTTTTTTCCCTTAAATTTAATTAATGCTCAAATCTGTGTTTATTGGCATATAAAATATTTAAATTTGAAGTAATTGAAATACTATTTATACTTTCAAAATTTTTATGTTAAGAAAATTTGATTTCATGAATATTCTTTTTTTAAACCTTCTGTTATACTCTAACTGTTATAGCATCCTTCCTATAGATCTTCAATTATTTTCCTTAAATTTTCTTATCTGTTCTTATGTTTTTTGTAATATTTTTGAATTTCTCTATATCTAGTATTTAATTCAGGCTCTTTTAGAGAACTTAAGGGAATATCTAAATAATTATTTAAGAAAATTCAAATGTACATTATTATTTGTTAAACCTTATTAGCAAGAAATACATAATATCATGAAATCCACTGCTTCAATCTACTTTTATACAAATCTTATATTACACCATAATACCAATTCAAATTAGGAATTTCTATTTAATAGCTTTTCATCTCTTGACATCTTAACATAAATTGTAATAAGAGGCAATCACTTTTCTTTTTTTTCATAATTTGTTGAAATCACAATTAAGAATGTAAACAAATTATCATCACACATTGAAATAAATTATTAGGGATATTTATTTCGCTCACCTACTCCTTCTATGATTTAATATATTTATCTTTATTACTAAAATAAGGGATGATGAAGAGACTTAAAGAAATATAATGCTTGAATTTATGAAAAAAAGGTAGTATTAAAACTAAATATTCTTTAATTATTTGCCAAATATTTGAATGAAAATATATTTTTACTAGAAATATTACCATTTTATTTTAAAATAAGAGAAAGTAATTTATGTAATAGAAAAATGCTTAAGTAAGAAGGGTAGGGAGGGATTAAAAGAATGGGTGAGAGAATGTATTAATTTAAATATTTATGGTAGAATGTTAGGAAGAATGAAGTTGTGAATTTGTATTTATTAAATAGAAGAAGATTATCATATTAAGAAATATTTAAATATTTGAAAAACTAATATAGTTCTACAAAATAAATATTAAACTCTTAATACTATTTAATTCACACCTTTTTGTCATCATTTAGTATTATTTTAATCACTTTTTTATTGTTTCTCTTTTTCTATTTCATTCCCATCAATTCATTATTATCCATTTTCATTTATTGTAAATCTTTACACTTTCCTTCCCTCCTTCTTTATATTTATTAAGTTTCTTTTTAGATCAATTTCCTGTCTATTATTGAATTAGATCAAGTATCAAAAGTTGATTAAATCATATTCTTATAGCTTCATTTTACTTTCATATAATGTATTCTAGAGTTAACTCTCAAATTTTGTTTTTAGATCTATTTAATCCTTAGTGAATCTTTAAGAAATGTAGTTTTGATTGTAATTTTTAATGAATTAATCAAGAAACAAATGAGCGGAGTTAAGTCGCCCAATATTTAAAAATAAAAAGTTATCTATCTTTTAAGGTTACTTGACTGAGAGAGAAATAAACATAAAAAGTGATAATTATATACTTGTACCTTGAATCGTAGATTATTTTTAAATGTAACCAAGAGAAGATTATAAAGGATATTATTACAAAATTAGTGAGCTGAACACACTTTTAATTAGCTATTGAAGGTTTTTATGGTTAGAGAGATTTTTTATGATTTTAAGGTTATTTTTTATAGATGTATTTAGCATAATAATTTTTGTTTGGTTTCAATTTAAAGTGTGGTCAGAATCTGTAAGCCTTCTATTTTAAATTACTTTTTATTTATCTGTATGTGGAAGTGGTGAAAGGTTAGTGAGAAGTCTAATTCAAAATTAATACACATTAGTGGGATTTTCCTTTCAACCTACCTACTTACCTGTATACTTTCTATCTTTGTTTATTACTTGTTTTTGATTAATTTTAAGTAAATAAGTGCCTAAAGTGGTAGGATAACACTTTTCGAAACACATAATATATTTAATAATATTCAAATAAATGTCTAAATTTTAGTAAAAATGAGCTAGCGTTAAGCTTTTTGATTTTCTTATATCCATCCTACACTTTCAATAACTTCTAGGTGATTTATATATTAGGGTTTGTATGTAATATAAGCAACCTTAAAAATATTTAAATTTTAAGGAAAATGTATCAATTATTTTTGGGTATAGTTTATACGTAATCAGAAAATTAATTTAATATCTAAGGAAGTAGTTTTTCTTACTCTTTCTCTGTCTCTCTATTAATAAATAGAGAAGCTATTAATTTAATTTTCATATTCATATTGAAATCTAATTAGTCAATTTTGTATTTTTGAATACATTTATTAAAGCAGCTTTCTTATGAAGTGAATAATTCACGAGCTTCATTCTGATGAGTACTAGTTAACTAGGATCAATTATTCATGATTAATCAAAGTATTTTATAGAATCTATATTATAAATTGTATATTCATTATCTAATTAATATAGTAATAAATATAATTATCAATCTTAATCTTTCATTCTATCTAATCTAATCTTAACTTATCGAACTTCAGCTTTACTATTAGTTCCTCCTCTTTATCATCAACATTCTAATCAAAATTTTACCATAATCAAACCCACAATTATAAAAGAGTAATTTAATAAATTAAGCACATAATTTACATTCCAATGTTAATTACCCTTCAATAATTTTCTAAATAAAACTATAGTTTTCTTCTTTTTAAGCTGATCTATGAGTTAGAGGTTTAATTAAATTAGGTTTTATTTGTACTTTTCTAAATATCAATTAATAAATTATGAATCTCATGTTTAACCTTATTCTTCAAAGTAAAGTAATATCATATTTGAAGGAAATATCAAAAATGTTCAAAAAGAGTATTTCATTCTATTAAAATTATATATAAAAGTTAATGAAAATTATTAATCTTATCTTCACAAGCATTTAAAATATTTAACAGAAGTTTATTTAGCAAGGATTAAACATTTAAAATAGAAATTTACTTCAAAGTTAATTAATTTTTTTTATTGCTCATCATTTTTTATAAAAATGCCTTTTATTTAACCAAAGAAGCAATCTTTCTATCTATTTATATTTCTTATTTATAGCTAAAAATTGTATGGCTCAAAAGCCAAATTTTTTATACGATGATGTAATGTTTCAATCTATCTTTTTATAAAATTAAGAGAGTAAACTATCTTAGGTTTGAACTCATTTCTTAAATTAATGTTTGCATAAATCAATAAAAATATCCCTAATTTAAATATTTCTTTGAACTTTTAGATTAATTTTTCTTTAAATATTCTTTTAATTTCCTATTTTCTAACTATTATTTACTCCCTAATAAAACTCTGAACAACTCTCATAATAATTTTGATACCAAACTTCAGATTTAAATCAATTATATACAATGAATGGTATAGTGTTCTAATAATGTTTTACTTTAAATGTAATTGAGGTTATTTATATAGGTTCTCTCATTTATGAAATTAAAAGTTTACCAAGAAATACTAAGATATATTGGTTAACAGTAGTCTAGAATAAAGAAAAGGATTTTCAATAATATAATTCTTATTTTTTTTTGGAGGTGATAGTAAATTTATAAATTTTTAAGAGTAATGATTAAAATTATCAGAAGGTAAGGACATAAATAATCATAACTTAAGTAATCTATTACATAAAACGATTTGATTGCAAGTAAATTTTTGATATGAAAAGATTCCCATTCCAAAATTTCAGGATTGTTGATTTTTTATGCAATCTGACACATATATATTCTCCTTCTTCTACTTCTAAAATATAAAACAAATTATTTCAATGTCACTCATCCCTACATTTATAGTAGTTGACATTCTATTTTTCTTTTCCCTTTAATTTGTATAAAAATAATTTAAATATGAGCATATTATAAAATCATAGTAGATGAATTTGATTTATCCTATATTATCATACTGTATTTGAAAAATACAAAAAATTTAAAGGATTTAATAAAAATACATATTAAAATTTCTTCCTTGAGTAAAATACTCTGAAAAAAGAAGTTAGAACTCTAAAGATTTTAAATATAAGCTAGAATTTTGAGTTTATAGGTAATTAATGTGATAAAACTAAAGATAAAAATAAAAATGAAACATAATAACCTTCTTCTAAATTATAGGTAAAACTTGATTTTGCTGAAAATTATGAAATAGAAAGAGAAGGTAAGGAACATTTATATATGTCATTAGATTTATTAAATTCTTACAAGCTTCTTATTAAATTTTCAATCAATCAATCAATCAATCATCAAATAAAAAATTAAAAAAGCAGCTTACATCAATAAAAAATTTGCTTAAGATAGATATAAAAAATTAATGATAATTTTTTAATTACTTTTCCTACTAAATAAATAAATAAACAAGCAAGCAAGCAAACAAGCAAACACTTATCGATTAAGACAACTACTAAATTATTTACAATTTGTGATTTCTTTATTTGATTCTACCTTTATCCCTTTTTTTGATTTAAATTTTCTTTAAATCAATTTAGGATTTATTGAAATACAATTATTGTATAAGGGAGTATAGATTAAGCAGAATAAAGGAACTCATTTTATTTTATTTTTTTATCCAAGAATCATAAAATAGGGCTATATCCTATGATGTTGAAATTAAGGCATAATTTTATGGTAAATTGAATTAGATTTGTAAATGGTGAAAGAATAGAAAATAAGATAAATGCTCATAATAAATATATATTTTCACTTCATTATAATAAGAAGAAAACTGTAAAGTAAATCACTCAAAATTTTCATTTATTGTTTCATTAAAGTAAATTTAATAATCATTGGTTATAATTAGGACTTGTTTATTTATTCACTAAAAGGGATTAATGATATTTGTGGACACAAAGCTTTCAGCTTAAAATTCTTATACTGTAAAGTTAGTAAATCAATTTACAAGGAAATATGTTTTGGAACAAAATGGCCATAATTCTCAGACTCAAAAGCTTGAAATTTTCTAAAAAAAAATTGTAAAGTAATTAAATATTTTTAGTTTTAATCAAAAAGTTTTTTAGTATGATATTTATTTTTGAAATTGATTTGATACATACAGTCATTAGTAATTCCATTATTTTTAAAGTTTGATTGATTGCTCTATTTAAAATTTTAACAATTAGATGATAAAAAATAAACAGAATAGGTAATCAAAGTTGGGAGAAAATAATATCGAATAGACAAAGGGAAGAAGTTAATAGAATCAACCTTATTGTTGAAATAAGGAGAAAGTAGACAATGGTTTGAATAGAAATATTAGTAATTAATCAATTGTTGTTAGGTAAGAGGATAGATTGATTGATGGATATGCCTGAAAATAGATTGATCATATAAATATTTTTTCTAAAGCCAATATAAAAGCATAAAATTTTTTTCTTCTTAATTCTTCTTTTATTTTATTTTTTCTACAAACTTCAATATAAAATAACCTTACTCTAGTAAATATTTCTAAAAATAAAAAATAAATTGCCTTTTGCCTTATTTATACATCTGATCAAAGCTTATTCAATTTTTGTAGTTTTGCTAATAGATGATAGTTTTAGAGATGATAGATTAAATGTCATAGAATAATTATCAATCTATTATGGTAGAATAAATTTTATAGACCTAACTAAATATTGCATGTAAACCATTCAAAATTTTATGAAAATTATCCAATTAATTATTTAATTGCTTTAAAGTAACCATTAGAGTGGAGGATTTGTATTTTCATTTAAATTTATAAATTTAATTCTTTTTTTGTTATCTCCATTTGTTTCTTTTTTCTTTAAATTTTATTTAAATTTTTAACTCTTCATCCCATTCTCCTAAAGTATTTTAATATCTAATCTCAATTTGGTGAGATATCTATATAAATTTACAATAGATTAGTATAGGTTGACATTTAGGTTGCATTGAGGGTTGTAAATAGAAATTAAAGACAAATAAATCCTTTTAAAAATAGAATGTCAATTAAAGAGTGAATTTAACTAGAATATTGAATGTGTTAGAAGAATCAATAAATTTATCTAACCAACTAACTAACTATCTATCATAAAATATTGTTAACATCAAAAAATACTAATTATTCGAGTAGTAAATTAGATACTATTTAGAATGATAGATTAATAAAAAATCAAATTGAATGAATAGACATATAGATAGATAGTAATAATAAATAATAAAAATAATGAATTAATTAAAAGATAAAATGAGGCTGCAAAAGATTTAAATTAGTTGAAGCAAGCACTTGCTAGCTATAAATATAAATGTAATAACATTATTGGAATAGATCTGTATACATAAATAATTGTAAATAATAATATTATAGAATTAGTTGTTAGTTATTTGATTGATTTATTGATTGATTGATAGATTGTTGATAAAATTAGATATAAATATTTTTCTGTATTTATTTATTCATTTTATATTACTATGTTCACATCTTTCTGTCTGTCTGTCTGCTTCACAGGTAGGCAGATCTTTATTGATTGATTGATTGATGATCATTTATTTATTTAGTTAGTTAGTCATTATTTATATTGTATGTATTTATTTTAATTGGGGAAAAATAATTTAGAATACTCAAAGTAGTAAGATTTTTATAGGAATTGTAAATAATTACCAAGGCTATTAATTTATTTGCTTATAGCTGATGAAATTTGATCATTAAAGAATTCTTCAGTATTATTCCTCATAGTAAAAAGATTGAGCGTTGTTAGCTTGGTTTTAAGGGGTAGTAGGAATAAAGAAGTTGTTGTGGTGGTGGGGTTAGTAGTTGTAATGTCTTTGGGAGTCGTTCATTAAGGCACTGTTTCTTCTGGCAATATAATCGTTTTATTCAAGACCATGGAAGGCAGTATTAAAGTCGAGATTATTAGCACAGGAGGTTTATTGGTTAGTAGTTGTGTTGGTGTTAGTATAATAGTGGTGAGCTTAGTGATTGTTAGGAGTAGGGGCATTGTAAGTTTATTACATTTGACTGAATCCCCAGTCTTCCATGTAAATATTACCAGCAGGATTATTTGATTGATTGGCAGGAGTGGGGGTGTTAACAGAGAAGTAGTTGTCATAGAAATAGCTGATGGAAGGGGGTAAAGCAGGGGTTTATTGTTATTAAGTATTAGTAGAGGTTTATTGAGGTTATTATTGAGTAGATTCTTGGCCATGAACAGTTTAGTATTATTGGTAATTAAGGGTGATATATTAAGGTTAGTGAGGTTCTTAGAATTACAAGTGGTTTTGAGGGACTGGTGCATTAAATTCAGAGACTTCTTGAACATTTTAATGGAAGATTGGTTGTATCTCCTAGTTCATTTGGTTCTTGTAGGTTTAATGAGAAATAAAAGTTGGGAGTTGGGGGATTTGGAAGTGGTGGGCATGTTGAGGTGTGGCAACAGTGGAGGAGGATTAGTGGGAAAGAACTTGGTTGTGACCAGCAAGTTCTTGCTTGGCAACAGCATTCATATCTAATTGAATAATAGAGGTAGCATCCTATTGATAGGTTTCAGAGAGTTAGGGGGAGGAAGAGGAATAAGCAGGGGATTGGTGATTTTATTCAGTCATAATGCTATCAGCAGAAGATTTATGTCTTCTTAAGTTGACTTATAAAGTGTCAGAAGAATTTAAGTCGTTACTCTTCTTACTAATAACATCACCGGACATAGCGGTCATGATGGGAGAAACGATTTCCTTCTTGATCTTAATGTTACTAGATTGAATAATCATCTTTTGAGAGCCATAAATGGTGGAACCACTTCCAGATGCGTATCCCTTGAGCTAATTGATTTCCATTTGGATAAGAGCTTCTTCAGAGTATTGATCACCGTAGGTCTTTTTAAGTCTGTTGGAAATGGAGTTGTATCTGTTCTTGACTTGAGATTCAGTACGGCAACCCATTATTTGAGAGATTTGAGACCATTTCTTTCCTTGGGAAAGGACACTTTCGAGAAGGAGAATATCTTCAGATTCTTCCCATTCAGATCTATTTTTAATAAATATAAAACAATTAAGATATGCTTAAATAATACAAATGAAATTGAATATAAAATTAAGTTTCGAGTAAGAAGATCAAAGCAAGCAAGCAAATATGCAAATATGCAAGCAAGCAAGCAAGCAAACAAACAAACTAATAACTACTATATTTTTAAACTGAACGTAAGCGCAGAAGTATACTTTCTGCATATTTTCAATTCATTGTAGATAAAAAGTTGTCTGGTTGTTTCCTACTAAAAATGAAGGATAATTTAAATAATTAATTACTTTTTAAGAGTGGGATTAAGGTAATTGTTCCATCTTTCTCTGATTTACTTTGCATTTCTGAAAGAGCTGTTTTGAGTGAGTTCAGCAAGTTGAGTAGCAACTTAAGTCCAATTGTGGTTCTTTTCGATGGAACTATTAATAATTAAAGAATCAAAATTAGTATTAAATTTGAGAATAATTTTATTAATTTGTATGACAAATTCTCTTTTTCACAAGAAAATGATTATTTAATTGAATGATGATAGTAAAATATCTAGTTCCTTTGTTTAGTTGTATTCTTATGCTTTTATATATTTATTAAGCAAGAAGTGGATGAATGGATGGAAGTGGGAAATAATTTAATCGCTTGAATGTTATTATGGTGAATCTATCTATATCTACATTCACTTATTTCTTATTCAAAATTCATTCAAGTTTTGTTTGATAGGTGTCTTATAAATATGTGAATTAATATCCGCAATTATTAATTTTAATTTGCCTTCTTTTCAAACTCTCACTGATTTTTCCTGATAAATCATAGGGAGGGGAAGAATAGAAGAAAGAGTGAAAAATATAAGTAATTGTGATAATAGAAAGTCTATTTTCAACTGTAATTAGAAATTATCTTCTATTATTTTTCCTATTTCCATCAATCAAATCGATATCTTTAATTCAATTGTATAAGAGAGAAATCTACAATTTTAACTATAATAATAGATAATTACTCAATTAAATTTCTCAAGATATTGTCTTCTTCTTGAGTCCAAGGAGCATTCTTGACTTAGGGTTTAACCATGACTAACCACTTGTTCTTTAAGATCTTGGTTTCGACACCTAAGATATCAGAGATTTGAACCCAATCATTGTCATCCTTTAATTTAGAAATAAGGAATTTTAGTAAAGAATAATGAGATAGATATAATATTATATAAATAAAGAATGAAAATATTTACCATAGATTTTTGTCCCTTTTTAGAAAGAGAGGCAACAACATATTTTTAATTTAATTAGCAGTATTTACAAACAACCCAGAAGAGGAGTTGCTTGTCATAATTATGCCACTTGGTTCTGCTTTCATTTCTGGTACGACTATAATAAATAATTAAAAGAATATTAATAAATATTTTGAAAAGTAAAAATATTTGATTAAATTGATGATTTTGTAAAAAAATCACTGGCTGCCCACTTTTGCAGTGGATGGTTATAGTAATTATTGTTAACATTCTAAAATCTGGAAAAGTGCGTTGGACAAAATAATAATTCTAGTTTTTATTCTAACTTTAGAATTATTTATCATACTATCAAATAGATGATAGATCAGTGAATTTTATTTATTAATAAATTAATCTTAGATAGATAGTCAGACTGACAGACAGACAGATTGATTGTAGTAAAAAAAATTAGTAATCTTTTTATTTTACTATGATTTTAAATCAAAATGTTTGGTTTTAATTGATTTTTTTTTTTCGCTGATCACTTCTTAACAATCAATATAATTTTTAACATGAAATTTAAAAGCAGAAAATTTGATAGAACTAATTCATGAGAGGGGAGATAAAGAAATAAACAGAAATTCATATAAGATTGAAATAAAAATAGTCAAAAATTACGTAGAAAATTCGGTTTTGAAGTAGTGAATCATCTTAGAAAGCTTAGGGAAATTCTTCTTAGGTAATTTGAATTCATTCTTGAGTTCCTTCATGTTTAGGATCTGGTCCTTGAGGTCTCCCAAAATATCCAAAAAGTTAGTAAAAGCTATAATTTATTAAAAGGATAATTTAATAAAAGTTTACACTTAGTGTTTATTTAGTTATGATTTTCTTAAAAAAATATCAATTTCATTAAATTCACCGAAGTTTGCGCTAAATTATAATCGCATTACTATCGATTATCTCTTAGGAAATTTTTTTTGGCTTTTGAATGATTTTATCAAGGATTTTAATTCCAAATACTTAATGTATTCTATAAATAAAAGAGAGTCATACTGACTCTCAGAAAGGGGAACTCAAATTATTAAAATTTATAATAGATTTCTACAATTCTTAAATATTTTCCCACTTTCCGTAAGGTTATTTTGAGAAATTTACATTTCCTTTTTCATTTTCATATAAGACTGAGTTTTTAAAGATGGGTCCGTTTAAATGCTTTGTTTTAGGTTTTTTGTGTTAATCTTATTTTTTTTTTGACTCAAAGTGATTATTTATTTATTTTCCCAAGAAGAATGAAATTCAGTGAAGATCGAGACAAGAAATTTAAAATTAACAACTAATTAATTAAGTAATTACCGTCCATTTATATTAGAAAATATTTTAGTGAGTTTTTGTTGATGTTTGTAGTAGTAGTATTTGTATGTTAAGGTGATGATCAATCAGTCAATAGAGTTCAGACCGTGAGGGATGAGTGTCGAGAGAGGAGTAGAATGTTAGTTAGTAAATTTTGGTTTAGTAGGTGTTTATTTTTTCCTAAAACTATTTATTTTGGAATATGATCGTGATTAATAAATGTGTTTAATTGCACTATTTTTTAATGATATTTTTTTTCAGATTTTTTGTGCTTTTAAGTGAATTTTTTTTTTTTTGTTTGATAAATAATTATTGTGAAATTTAAGATTTCAGCTTATAAACACTTTTTTTTTTTTCGTTCCCAAGCATAATTAAATAACAACTTTCTTTTAAATATAGATGCTTTGTGTGATTTCTTTAATATAATATCTTCGATAAGGAGAGAGTAATTCTGAAATTAAATACCCTATAAACTACCCACCCCATCGCCCTTCGAATCAAAAATATTCAGAAAGACTGAGCTTTAAAAAATTTAAAGAAAAAAATATAGCAAATCAGAAAGTACCCGCTTTTTTCAGACAAGATTATCAAAACACAAAAGAAGAAAAAAATTGAAGTAAGAAGGAAAAAGTGATTTATAAAAACTTCATTTCTTAAGAAAGGTAAAATTGATAATTTCATAACTTGAAAAGTAGTAGCATGCATGTATATAAAGGCAAATAAAGAAAGAAAGACATTTATTTATTGATTGATTGATTCTTTCTAAATCATCAAATAAACTATAAAATACATTAATATAAACAAACACAATTACTTACTATCAGTGTTCCTTTATCTTATAATTTAACAAGCAAATACATTATTTTGTAAATATTGTTTTATCCATTTCCTCTTCTTTCTATATCTACCATCTTTCTACTTTCTTTCTATTAGTACTTTATTTTTCATATAAAAATTACTAAAAATGGCTCCCTTTTAAATAAAATGATAGTTTGAGTAGTGCCCTATTGCTCATTTAAATTTTTCTCCTTAAGAATTTTAGTTGAATGAATTGTAAAACCCTAATTTGGTTTGGTGATGTCCCAAATATTAAAGTCTAGATGTGTGAAAAATTTTCTTTTAATTGTGCTAATAATATATGAATGAAAACTTAAGGTTGTTGCTACCTACTTTGATTAGCTTATTTGAATGAAAGAATATATTTTGCAATTCATAGAAAGCCTAAATGAGTAGAAATAATTAAATTGTAATTATTTATGGTAAATATATTATTTCATTTTATAAGATGAGTTTTAATAGTGTTCTTAAATTAGACAAAAGTTTTGACAAGTAATAAAGGTGAAAAGATATTGAAACACAAGACAGTTCATTGATTGGCTATAAGGATGATTAAAAATACTGCAAATTTTAAACTTCTAGGAAGTTAACTATATGAAATTTTAATTTATAACTAGTAGAAAATATAATTATTCAGTCCAAAATAAACGAACAAGCACAAGCAAGCAAGCAAGCTAACAAACAAATATATAACAATATCAAATAAATAAATATATAATTGTAGTTTGCATGTGCCTTTAAATCAACCAGCTCTTTGTTTGCAAAAAGAATCAAGTAAATCTGCAAGAAAAACAAACTTCCAACACACTCTATAATAATTCTATGGCAAATATTTATTAATTTACTCTTTTAGTCAGCGTTGGTGTGAGATTTTTGTTTAAATTATGAAATTAACAAAAATATGTATGTAAATATTTCTTATTTTAGATTCTAAAGGCGAAATTCATCCATATCATGCATATTCATTCATTTCCTTTAGTAATTTGATAAGAAATTAAAAAAGAGAACAGAAGAAAGATAAGAGCATATAATTAGATGAATGGATGAATGAATTTAGCAATCGGACAAGCATGCAACTTCCAAAGAGTAAATTTAATATGCATCTTCAAGTACTAAATTAAAGACTTGTGCTTCACTCTTAAAAAGAGAACAGCCTAATCCAGGCTGAATCTCTTTTGATTAAATTCCTTTATAAAGAGAAGCATTTTTATTTATCAATAAAATCTTGATTGAGATTGTCCAGTGAATATTTTGCAAAGATACTGTTAATTAAATTCATCTCCCTTCTGCGTTATGATTTTTGTGCTGGACTTTCCAATCCACATAATAAATATTTAATTATTAAAGTAATATTATCGGATTGATGGCTTTTTACCAAAACTCAAACTTCTTTTCCCTCACTTACTTACATAACCAATTTCTTTTTTCAACTCTTATTTCCTACTTTAGCCTAATTATTTGGAGAGCTATTAGTGATCAATTTTGAATTTACTCAAATTGTTTTCTTTTTCAATTTCTTTCTTACGAGAGAAAGAATATTTTCATATTCCATAAAAATCGCTTTTTATCACTTTCTTTTAAGCATACGCACTATATTTAGCTACAAGGCCAATTTAATTTTTTATTTTATGCTAGAAATGTGTAGATTTACTGAAAAAAAATGAGACTTTTACTTAGGTAAGTTCCTTTTATTTCTTGTAATCTCATGTATTTGGGATCTTATTTGGTTAAGGATGAATCGCTGCTTATATTGATTACTTTGAAAAGAATAAGTGAATATTAATGATTTGAATAAGGTAAATAAAATATAGGGTAAATAAAAAAAATAAACAAAAGATTTTTGTAATTTAATTTTTTTTGCTTCTTTTATTTACTTTAATTAATATACTCTTCACTTTTTTGTTTATTTCTCATATCTATCTACCCCCCAGGTGATGATTAAATATTCATAAAAATCAAATTAGATGGGATAGGATCATTTGATTTTAATTAAAAAATAAATGACATGTACAAATTCTCTCAGAAAAGAAAAATCCTCAATAATTTTATTAATTTGAGGCTAAAGCAAGTTAGATTTGATTTTCTTTCTTTTTATTCCCTATTTTA
The DNA here is from genome assembly GCA_000260095.1 of Tetrahymena borealis. NCBI lineage: Eukaryota > Ciliophora > Oligohymenophorea > Hymenostomatida > Tetrahymenidae > Tetrahymena > Tetrahymena borealis. Next base: position 88,132 of record JH651293.1, on the reverse strand, counting down.
TCTTTCTTATCTAAATTTATTGATTTTTAAAGGAAAACAAATAAATAAAAAAAGGTCTTATATCATATTGATTGAAAGCCCTTCTCTCTGTTTGTCTGTTACTCACTTTCTTTTCTGAATGTTTTTGAGAATACAAAGGAGATTTGATTTTTATCAAGTTACATCCATTCATTTATCTACAGTAGGTAAAAGATAGATTATTTTTAGATTTTATTCTATTTTGGGAGTTACCCATTTAATTCAATTCTAACAAATTATAATGCAAGTTCACTGGATGAGGCAAAATAGTGATTTTATCACTTTAACCTTCTTTCTATTCTCTTTATATTTCTATATATAAGTTTTTATTTTATATCTAGAATCTAAGAATATATCTATCTATTTACATTGAATAAAAGTAATTTACATAATTAAAAGTAATGAGTATTTAATTTTCATAACACTGAGAACTAGTAGAAAATAATATCAACTTATATTACTTCTATTCTTCCATTGCTTTAAACAATACTCCTAATCTTATAGTAAAGTTAGTCTCTAATATCAGTCTGATTCTTTTTTTAAAAAATGATTGATTGTAAGTTATTTTTATTAGATAATCCAAAAACAAATGAAAATGTATAATTTATAGATATAAAATAATAATCTACTTGAGTAATACCAGAATTTGGTGGAATCAAAGTGATTTAGTGTATCAAAGAAGAATAGATCTAAAGTTGAAATAGATTTCTTTATTTGGTAATCAGTGAGTGAGGGAGTGTGTGCTATTAATGGATTTGATGAAGGAATTTATTTGATTTTTTTGTAATTAATCAATTATTATTAATACCTTTTAATAATGAAATGAAATAGAACAAAAAGAGAGAGCACTTTAGTCCTTAGATATTAACCGTTCTTCATTTTAGTATCTCTCATATTTCAAGTTAAAGTATGTATTCAATTTAAGATAAAATGATGAAATCTTTTACTTAATATGTGAAATTAATATGATCATTAGATTGAATGATAGCTTGCTTACTTCAAGGTAAATAAATTTACAGGTTTTACTATGTTTGGCAAAACTTAGATGGTCTTGATACTAATTTTATTAAATAGATATTTTGATTAAAATTAGTCATAATTGGAAGTAGATATATTTATAAATTTTCTACAAATATCTTTAATAATAGATATATTGTATATCTCTCCAGTGCCAGTTGCCTATTTGATTGATTGATTGATTGATTGATTATAGATAGATAAATTAGCTGATTGATTGTTACACTTATTATTAAAATATATTATTAATTTACACTCAATTTGCATCCATAAACTTTTGAACTTTATTGAGTGGAATTCAATATTGCTTACTAAAATAAACAAATCCTGATGATAATATAAATAGAAATATTTTATAAAAAAACAAGAATGGAATTATTCCTTATATCTATTTATTCATTTAAGATTATTTTAAGTATGACTTTCTATTTCTATAGTTATAAATCTATTACAATAATTTAGTTTTATTTTAATTACAGCAGAAATTCATTTCTTTTGATTTAATTTGATTCAATCAATGATTGCAGATCAATATTGACGAGTTAAACTGATGAATCAATCCCTCAGATTAGTGAATTGTAACTATCCCTCTACATCCATCTAGCATCAATAAAAGGTTATAGTACATTTATTTACCTAAATTTAGTTAAGATTTCTCTTTCATTTCAAGTCAGATCCTCCTCAGATTAGCATAGATACAATCTCTTTTTTGCTGGACTAATTTTTTTACTCTTAATTAAATTTTTGTGTAACTAAGAGATTAAATTATAGGTTTATATCGATTTATCTCAAGCCAGTGGTAATATTCCTTTATTAGGAATACAAAACTAGCAGTCAGTAACTTAAAATCTTAGAATTATAATATATTGCAACAAAATTCAAAGGTAATTAAATCCATTTTTATCTAGGTTTATTACATTGATATCCTTATGTTTATAATTTTTTACTATTAAACTATGGTGGGAGATAGATAACTGAGTGCGCATTTTGATAACTCGATGACATTTTGCATATCTTTTAATTTCAAAATAGAGTTGGGGAGAGATGATTAGTAAATCCTTTAAAGAAAAGTCTGAATGCTACTGATTTCTGTTTAAATAAATTAAACAAAAATTAAAGTGAATACTATATGTAAATTAATATATGAAATAAATTTTTTCAGTACTACTAAATTAATTAGAGTTTTAATTATCATAGAACAATTAATCCCTTTATCTTTAACATTAATTAGCTGTATTACCGCAGCCTTTTCAGAACAAAATTTATTAATTCTGAATGAAATTACACTTATTTTTTGTTCTATTTCTCCCTTCAGATTCCTTCTATTCCCTCCCCTCACATATATTCTTTCTTTTATCCAAATGCTTCAGTATGCTAATGTAAACCAATCTAATTCCGACAATACTAAAATGAAAAATTTCTTCCTTTTTTTGGAAGTAATAACTCCAAATAAAATGTCTTTTTTGGGATTTCATATAATCATAATATGAATTAATTAATACCAAATAAATAGGAGGAACTAAAAAATAGATTGTTTATTTTTAGTTATTATTATTTTTTACAGAAAAGATTTAAGTTAACCATATTATTCAGTTTTTTCAGGTTTTACTCTTTGATTGATTTCTTATTAATTTTAACTAAAAATTATGAGATACGATTGATAATATTTCTCTTAAAATATTAAAGCCCATTTACTTGTTCGTGAATTGTTATAGATTTATGATAATCAATGAACTCTTTCGTTCTAGGAATGCCCAGGTTTATTACAAAATTGTTTGAGACATAATATTCACTTTCAAAATATATTGATGTAGAGAAAGAAATTTGATAAAATGAGGAATGAGTGAGAGTAACAATATTTTCTAGGATTAATTTGAAAATATCATTGAAATATCATTTATTTTATTCCAATTAAGAAAATTTAGTTAAAAATAATTGCTACCATAAATACTACCAGATTTAGTAGTACTATGGGTTTATATTTTAAAAGCAAAAATTGAGAATAATATGATATCGACTCCAAATCCCTAATCTAAAGTTACTCACAATTCAACAGTAATTTTAAGCAAATCGGTTAGGGTATTAAAATTTTAATCAAGTAAAATTTAGAGAAACAAGATTGATTAAACATGCATTTTAACTGATTGATTTGACTGCCTGTCTTTCAATTCTGTTCAAGTATGCATTAAAATCAAGTATTATTAAATGTAACTTAATTTAACTAACTGCAATCGAGTAAGAAAACTAGTATTTATGATCAGATTGATAAAATATCATTTGCTGTCTTGTTTTCCTCTCAGAAATTAACATAGCATTTGGTAATAATATAAATTAAAAAATAATCTAGAAGGAAGTAATGAAGTAAACAATAATAATTGTAACCGTGGAATATGAAATAATATTTAGATACTCAGAATTAAAGAACAACCAAAGAAATGAGAAATGTAAATTGAATAGAAAAATTGAGGAGAGTTGTTAAAATTGGTAATATTAAATATCTTAATACAAAAGAAAGAAAGCACGGTTACTTATTGTTTACACTCATTTACACCTGCTAATTAGATAATTTTATAGGTATTCAAATCAATCCTAATTGGTCCAAGTTCACTCTAAAAGTTAAGCTTTAATATAAATTTGTATAAATTCATTTTATTTCTCTTTCATTCAGATTTTTTTAGTTAACTTCATTGAAGTTACAGTCAGTTCTCTTTTCTTTTTTTTTCATTTCATTTTAAATTCGAATTGTAGAAGATCTGAGTGATACTACTACCTACTAAGAGCACCTCTAATTAGTAAATGTTAATAAATTACCAGAATTGATTACAAATGATTATACATTTCTTTAAGTTATTTGATAAATAGTTAGTTTCTTTCTATCACAGCTGTAGTTATTTCAAACGTAGCAGAATATCTAGCATTTAGTTAGATAGGCTGGTTTTTATTGGAAATGTCCTCTTTACAAAAATAGAATAAGTCGTTTCTATATCATTACTACTTATTTTAATCAATCAAATTATTAATTTTGTAACTCTATCTGCGTTTGGATCTTTGTCCCAATAGATAAGTTGAGTTAGGATTAATAACTAGATGTAAAATTAACACTTTTGATGGAAATATATGTATGCATCTTTTACATTTATCTTTTATTTGCCAAAATACTTTTCTGTAGAAATGAAAATTTGGAAACTACTTCTAAAATAAATATGCATAATTTTATCGAATACTACTTCTGTTGATACTTAAAAATAAATTAAATAAACAAATAATATTATATTAAAGATAAGAGAGGCGTTTAAAACAATATTAAGATTAAAAATGTGTATAAAATTGAAAAAATATGAGATATTAATTTAAGTTCATTCAGTTGTATAGTGCACTTTTATCTTTTTAACTTTCTTCAACCTATCAATAAATAATCGATTTAATTAAATAAAATCAATCTGTCACTAATTCAATTGCAGTTGCTTGTTTGAATGTTTGTTTCTTTGTTTGTTTGGAACTATAGATCAGAATTACTTACTAAAATATTAATTTTATTTCCCTTTTCCAAAATTTGTTAAGCTAAAAAAAACATTGATTGATTTAAATATATAAATTAGTGCCAGCCTCACCCGTGATATAAATTTATTTTTAACCACTAATATAATTCAAATAGCTGTCCAGTGCAGATTTTCGAATACAAGCTGCCTTAGAATTTTAATAAATATAGGAGGAAGTGGAATACTTATTAATTTTGACTTGAATGAAGTATTTATGATTCTAATTGTAAATCAAACCAATATCTATTTCTAAAATATCTTTAATTCATTTTTTATTATTCCCTTTTTTATTAGCAAAAATTCAACTTACACTTACTACTTCTCCTTCAAAATTTATTTCCGCAAATAAGGCAGAGCATGGTAGTAGAGCAATCAAATTTTAAAATATCTTACAAATCACCAAATAAAATTTGTCCACATTTTATTCTTTCTAGATTTTGATTATTTTGTTTATTTATTAGTAAGTTTGCTTGTTTGCTAATCTCAAGCATATCTATCTATCTCTTAAAAGCATTTCCGCTTTCTACTTTAATAATTGATGAATGCATTTTTTAATGGAAATTAGATTAATAAGATTTTGTTTGTGTAAGGTTGAAATTTTTTATCTATTTTTATAAGTTAAGAGAGAATGGAGATCTAAAATATGTCAATTTTAATTTTCTTTTTTGTTAGTTCGGAGATACTAACTTCTTTAACGAAGAGAGAGGGTTACTTACTATCAAATTATTAGATCATGTATATAAAGATATTATAATTTCTATAGATTATAAATGAATTTAAAAGGAAAAGCTACAAGTGAGAAGTAATCTGTTTTTTATACAAAACTTCTTTAATTTCAATCATTTATTTGTTTATTTGTTTGATTTACTTATCTTAGGGAAAATGATATTAGTGAGAAAGATGACAATGGATATTCCTCAAGTAGAAATTTCAAAAGTAAACTAAATTAACATTTCCAATAAAAGAATTTTAGTCTTAAGTAAAGAGAATATTTCTCTTCAAGTATTTAAGATCTTCTTTTATTTTTAATCAGAAAGGAAGGGAAAATATAATATTACTATATTAAGCATTAAAACAACGTTTAGAAAAGGGAAATTAATATTACATTCATATGAATTACTATTATCAGAAATAATCTTTAGACCTCTCCTAAAAATTTAAAAAGATAATGTATGAGTGATGGATGAATAAAATAGAGATAGGTTTATTAGATATTGTATCTATCTATCAATCAATTTATTTTTAATTGTTGGTAAGCTATTATGATTATAAAAATATAGTATTAAGCAATTACTTTCCATATAGACAATTTAAAAACAGCTCTTTACTCTCAAATACAAGTAAATAAAACCAAACCAACCCTACCTCTGCCTCTTCAATTTATAAAATCTATCTTAAGACATTACCGATTTATCAAAGTAGAAAAATATCTAAAAATAATAATATATCCCTCCAAAACAAGGATTTGTATTATCTTATATATCTAGCTATAAAAAAGTGTTCTCAAATTTTTACCATTGTTTAATTTTGATTCTATTTTTGACAACTTCACACACACATTAACACTAATTATCTAAAATGAGAAGTAAATACCATCACCTTTACCTATCAAAAATAAAATTTTATTTACATATATTTAATTTGGCATTATACTGTTTGAATTTCTTTCACATAAAAGTATTAGTCTGTTCCTTTTAAAACTTGTAATATAAGAATTAAATACTATTGGCAATATAATTTATGCTTTAACCTAAGTAATATTTTATCCATTTTAATGAATAAGATATTATATTTTTAATTCTATTGGGAAGGAACTTTTTTAAAATTATGGAGAATAATTGAATTGGTTCATTCCTTCTGAATATGATATTTAATACTTACTTACTAACTAACTAAATAACTAACCTTAAAATACTATAAGATGGGTAAGAAAAAAATACATGTAATGTCTACAGTTTTTCAATAACAGAAGAAAGTGGGAGAGTATTTGAAGTAAAAGAAACTAAGACTATTTTTTTCTTAAAATTTGAAATCAGTAACATTTTTGCCGTATATTTGTATATAGGTGTTAAGTTTCTTATTAAATAGAGGGTAACTTCCATCCATTCATCCATAAAATCAGCAATCAAAATAATTTATCCTTAAAAATCTTATATTATAGTGAGGTGTCTGGCTAATATATCAATTATTTGATTCTCTCCCCATTCAAAAAACTTATTATTTAAATGATACAAAATAATGGATGAGGGATTATTCTTACTGCTTTTAAGTTTATTCCAAAGCTTAGGAGGGAATAGATTACAAAATAATAAGATACTAAAATGGAGTAACCCATTAAATAAAATGGAATTCTGAATTTCTACCTCTGTTAGATTTAAGAAACTATGTGGTTTAGTAATTTGGAAATTTTAAGAAAGATATTTTATTTAAAAAGTTTACATTAGTTTAATGTTTAGTAATTAAGCATAGCATTATTCAAATATTATAGAGAGTATTTTTTCAATTACCTCACTTAAAATTTAGGTAATTTGATAAATAGAATCTCTGAAATACTAAATTCCAATTTAGTCCAGTAAAAAATCAACAAAATATGGAAAGACCAAATTGTGTTTGTCTTTTATGTACTTTACAATAAAGGGATAGTTTGAATTTATCAGTTAGAAATACTTATAATGGTTTAAGACCTTTCTTAATTTTATGAAAATATTCAAATATTTGAAATTTGATTATTAGTATGGATAGCTTGCTTTAAAGTTAAGATGAGAGTAAAGTAAGAATGAAAGAAAGATAGAATTTCATCTACTTTTTATAGTGAAAATGCTGATAATATTGATATAAATAGAATAAAAAATTGATTGATTGATTCACTATTTGACTGACTTTTTATTAAAATATAAAGAAAGATATTTATTTGCAAGTCTATCATTCTATGTATGTATGTATTTATAGATCAATCAATCAAAAAATCTATCTATCTATTTATCTTTCTTTCTGTCCTTCTTTCTTAGTTTCTATGTTTGATTTGTTTTATCATATCTATAATAGATAGAAATAATTTAATTAAGATAGGAACTTTTGGATTAATAATAAATAAATAAACCCCATTCTATTTTCTTTATTAATATTTTTTTTAATCTGGAAAATGTAGATAGCAAGCTAATTATTTTCTGTGTAATTTATTCATTGAGGATTGAGGGTAGGCTTGATTTGCGCAATTAGTCTAAATCTAATTACTGACCTAAAATTTAATTGTGATTTAAATTTTATAATGAAAACATGAAGTATTTATATAATTCTAATTGACGCAACTTCAGTAATTATGGATAAATTGATTCAACATAACCCCACCCTCGTACCAACCCTTCACTTACTTAGGAAATATTTCTATTATTTTATTTACAGATCTTTTATTCAATTATTTTCTACCCTTCTCACTCCTTATCCACCCTTCTATGCCTATCAACTTTCCATTCAAATACTATCCCATTTTGAATGTTTAATTAAGTGGGTATTGGAAAAAAGTAATATTAATAGAGAGTAATAATGTTTTACTTGCTTCTGCGATGTATATATTTTTTATGGACTATCTTCAATATGAAATGACAGATTTAAGAAGCATTAAAAAGATAAGAAGATGAGAGACCCCCTTCTTCTTCTAATAATTTAGGATTATAAAAAATATTTGCCAAAGAGAGATTAAGCAGAGTTACAAATGTTTGTCTAATCGGGTAGACAAATTAATCAAAGAATTAAAACCCTAATTGTGTTATATTTTAGTTTTTAAGGAAGAGGATGATATAGATTGAACTGATAAAAGCCAGTGAATTGACTGGAAAAATGTAAAAATAATCATTCAAAAGTTATCATAAATGCAAAATGACAAAAATGTAATAAATACTAAAATTTAAACTGGCAATGAAAATTAAGGGAAGACTCCAAAAGTCTCATAAATGTTGGAAATATCAAATGTTAATTAAAATTGGTTGAATATTTTTTGAAAGATAACTAAGGGTAAATGTTAAACATGCCAAATTAAACAACAAGAGGTTTAGAAGGAAGATGTAACCACAATATGAAGGTAAACCTCGATTATTGTTTCTCTCTAATACTATTGTAAATATTTCTTTTATTAGATTTTAAATAAACAAATAAATGAAGGAGAGACTTTAATCTATCTATCTATCTATCTTTCAATTTGAATAATGATAAATCTAATTATTATATGAGTTAGTATGTAATCAAACAGATGTAAAAATGGAATCACAAATCATAAAATTAGAATTAATTGTGTAAAAGAAAGTAACACAATATAATTGGAATTTATCATCAAGAAATATGCTTCTTTTCATCTATTATCAATTAGTTTTCTTAATATCTTTTTATCGTAATCTATATATAATCTGGAATGGAATTAATTTCAAGTTATTTGAAATTCTAACTTTAGTTGGCTAATCAACTTGATTTGAATTGACACATCATTTAATGGACCAATATATTTTCTGAGATAGATTTGAATTTAAAATCGGCCAATAGCATATTCAGATCCTGGTGTAAATAATTTCTTTCTAAAGAGAAATTAAAGCATAATTTTTTCTTATCTTGCAATTCTTGTTTTAGAATTTATTTGTATCCTTTAAGTTGTGCATTATTGTGATTTGTAAAATAGAATTTAGATTTATGAAGGATATTTCTTGCTTGCTTCGTAATTGAATAGAGTATTGGTAGTATTGAAGTAATCTTTTGGTGGAATTCAATTAAAAAAATAAATATTTAAGAGTAATCAAGATATTTTTTCATACCAAATGATTGAAATTAATTCATTTTAGTGGCGATAAAAAGTAAGCCAATAAATATTTCAAATAAATTACGCAATCTTTTTAATTAAATATCATCATTTTTCTCTTTTTCACTCCCTCTTCATACATTCAAATCACCATTGAGTTTATTAAAATGGTAAGTATTACATTTATTTATAAAAAGAAGTGAAACTACAATTAACAATGAAAAAGAATTTATTAAATCTTTTTACTACTATTATATTTTCTGCATCTTTGTTTCTACGTTTCCTGTCTTCTCATGTAAGTTAACTTTGATTGGATTATTAATTTTTAATTGATATGTTATAATCATTTACAATAATTATAGAATGAAAAAAGTCGATATAAATTCTTTGATTAAATACTTAAAAGACCTTTGAGAAGGGAATATAATTTTATAATTAAACTAATTAAATGTGTTGTGTGATTCAAGTTAAAAACACTGTACTATATATATACTCATTTAATTAAAATCATTCAGTCACACCAATATATTTATGAGGCTCATTAACCTAATTAAATATCTAAACCTTAATTTTGAGTTTACTTACTCACAAATAAAAAGCAGTGAGATAAAAATATTTTTATAAAATGTTCACAATTTTTTAATTCATGAATTAGGAATTCTCAACCTTCAATCTTTTAATATAATTTTTTACTCATTTTCCACAATCAGCTTAAAATTCTTAAACACCATCAATCGAAACAATAAATAATTAATAAAAATGAAAATAAGGTAGCGGAGTAATTAACAAAAATCCAGTAGTTATTTGAGAAAGATTATTAAGTTATAGATAACGATGTAAGGATTACATATAAATTCTAAAGTATAGTATAAACAAATTTTTAGAAAAAATAAGAAAATTACATTTAGGAATAAGATTAAAGTTTAAAATTGGTCTTTACTTTATTTGGGTTTAATACAATTGTAAATGTCGAGAAGTAAATCCATGAATTGAATAGAAAATTAAATACATTTTCTGACCTAAGTTGCATCATTTTTAGTAGCTATGAGAAGAATATGATTAGATGTAATATCTTATTAAAACTGGAAAATAGCCCTAACGGTTTCTACAATTAGTTCTATCTAATTAACTATTTAATTCTCTCATTGAATACATCTATGATCTGTCAATCTATATATCTATCTATCTATTTACCTGTCTTTTCACTTTCTCACTAAAGATACTTAATATTTCTGAATGACTTAATTTGTATATTCGAAATTACTTTTCTCCAATCAAGAATAATATTCCAATCAATTACAAACTAATTTTACTTACATCACATCTTTCTGTTTTCATTTATTCTCACAAATTACTAAGGAATTTTGATTAATTACATGTTGATAGAATTAGATTTAAAAAATAGCAGGAGACTACAGATAAATTTTTCTGATAACTTGCTTGGGAGCAAAATGTATTATCAACTTGCGTTTTGAAGTATCTTTTCAAAGAGAACCACTCATTTAACTATATTGTGAAATGCTCATAATTATAAAAAAAGAAGATTTATTTTAAAAATAAATCAGCTGCTCTTATTTATAAATACTAGCCAGCTATTTATTTATTTAAATAAAAGTAATAGTACCCTTACTTAGAATATCTCAATAGTTGTAAGCTATTAATCCTTTCTCAAAATATTATTTTCAGTAAATTCCTATAAAATTTCCCTATGACCATGACCTGATAAAATAATAGAGTAAGGTAAAAAAGAATGACTGTTTTAGAGAAGAAAATATGGAAGAAAATAAAAAATATCAATACACTCTCCAAACTGTACTTTTTAAAATACTGATTGAATGACATAGAGTAAAAATCTAGCTGAAAGTAATTGAACAATTTAACCCAATTTAGATTAGATTGATGAAAATTGATTGATTGGTATTAATAAATAATTAAAAAGAAAATATCTAGCATTATTTATTAATGTAAGAAAAAGGAAGTCATAATTCTATTAAAATTTGTAATATACCTGTGATTAATGAAAATCTCAAGTAAAAAATTTTACAATCTACCTATTTTACACAAAATAAGCAAATTAATATCAAATTCTTAAAAGAGCCAATAAACTAGATGAAAAATGAAACAGGTGGCGGGAGGGAGAAAGTTTATAAATACTGATGAATTTTATTTTAATAGTAATATCTGTCTGATATTTCACGAGTGGACTTGTATCTAAAAAAGTGGATAAGAATGTTAATTTTAAGTAAAAAGGATTACTTGAAAAAGAAAAAATTATCGAGAATAAAAGTGGGTGTGTAAAAATAGAGGTGAAAATCTAAAAATTTGGTAAAAACAATTATAAGAATGAGTGAGGTGATATTAGGTGATATACTTGAATAAATAATATCAGGTATAGCACAAGCAATTTCGACAAGTTTTAAATAAATAGGAAAGTAAGTAAGTAATTTTAGTTTTTAAATCAATCAAAGATTGAACAGGCTCTAATAAATTTATTATAACAGTAGTAAGTAACAAAAAATGAATTATTAAAGCTTATGTGCATTTTATTAGTGTTAATACAAATTAATTAATTGATTTATTGATAGATATCTTTAAAAAAGATTCTTATTATTACCCTTTTTTAACATTTATAAATACTTTCGCCAGGCTAGTAGTATATCTATAGAACATAATCCCAAGACCTATCTGTCCATTCTTTTATTTATTTCATAACACATTCTCCATATATTTTTATTTAACTCATGAGCCTCCAAAACTTTTACATTCTTTTGGACTAACACACTTTTGAGTGACCATTGAATACATTTTATCTGTGTATACATCTCTGTGGTATTCATTGTAGTAGCAAGCACAATCAAATAGAATATTGTTAAATGCTTTCTCAATTACTAATCCATAAGCTATACAATCTAAGAAATCACACTTTTCTATTAGATTATTTTAAGAGAGTTTTTCTTAAAGAAAGTATGTGCATTCACATCTTGTCTAAAAGTATTATCCTACATTTAACATTCTATAAGCGCAAATAAATCCTGATTTCTCCTTTTTCACCTTTTTTTGGTAACGAAATTGGCAAAAATCATGCTCCATACAAATACTATCTAAATAATTCATTGGGGTTCTACATTTAATACAATCATCTGAAGGCTCATTTTCATTTTACATGCAAACATCTTTGCATTTAGATTCAAAACCTCCATAATCAGGTCCACACCAATTCCCATACTAAAACTCCTTTAACTATATGTAATTCTATGATACTCCCTTAATTTTCTCAATGTCAAGCTATTTAAACATTTCATTATTTTCACTTAAGGCAAACTTCGCAGATCCCTTCAATTACTCAATTATTTTATAGTCATCAAAGTAGTAGTATTTCTAACTCTTTTATTCATATAAAATTACACCTCTTTCCTCTATCTATTAACTACTCGAATCATTTTGTCTTTATTTATTATCAGAAGATATAATTCTAGAATAGGTAATCATATTTTTTTCTATTCCTTAAGTTATTTCTTCCCTATTATTCTCATTTTATTCTTCGTTTTTTTATTGTTTAGATGATGATTGTATGTTTAATTTATAGCGACGAAAGAGAAATGTATCATTTAAACTTTATGAATATATAAATGAACAAATCAATACTAGGCATACTAATGTAGCTAGTAACGCAACAGGAAAGATCCTCCTAAAATTTAATAAATTTAGTTATTTTTTTTTGTCTATTAAGCTCATATCTAGAAATTGAAGTCAGCCCCAAAAAAATAATTTATATTCTTTGTTTTTGGTATCTTTCTTTCTATCTATCTATCTATCTTTTTTGTATTTTTTGTTCTATTTTACTTACTACCAAATAAAGCTATTAATCAAATAAACTATAGCCAATTAGACCATTTTTTATGAAAATGAATGTAATTCTTAAACAATTTTTACTGAATTACATATAAATGAATGAAAGAAAAATAAATAACTATCTTAAGAGAATTTTAATTAATCAATTTTAAATGACAGATCTAATTAAAGGGATAAGTATTGTACATGTTAATTAATCTATTTATTAATTATTTATCAACTCAAAAATGATCTTTGGAAATTGTAAAATTAATTGATTGATAACTAATAAACTCAATTTTTTAAATTTGGTACCTTTCATTTTTCAAATGAATGATTAAAAAAGTATTACTAAATTACTAGCCAGCTTAATAGATATTCTATTATTTATGTCTTATTAATTAATAGTTGGTAAGCGAATGATGGATGAATTAAATAAATTCTAGTTTAATATAATTTCTAATAGTATAAAATACCTTTCTAAATAAAATATCTACATGAACAATTTTAGTTATCTTCACATTATTTCATTAATTTTTATAAATCAAATTATAAATGCTGATTAAATGACTTTGAGAAAGAAACATGTAAAAGTTTACAAATGAGTCAATAGAGAGATGTATTGGTTAATATGAAAAATATTGAATAAAAGATGTTATAATTATCAATTAATAGCAAAGAGTAGAATAAGAAAGCATATAGATACTCGAACAAAAAGAGATATTAAAAATAAGATTGATATTCATGTAGTGTAAATTAAATACCCAACTATAAATACAAATATACTTTACGATTGTCATTCGTTTTTTTGTATTTTTATCAAATATATATATAAAATATTATTAGAATCATTGATAACAAGGATAAAGTTCAAAGATCTTATTTCTTTCTTTCTTTTTATTTATATTATAAACTATTATAATAATCCTATACTTAGTTGGTTTATCTTTTGCATAACCACTACTAAATTCTCAATATTATTATATTTTTATGATAAAATTTATAACTCTACTGTTTCCTTCGTGAATTACCTAAATACACTTTTCTCAAATTTTAGCTTGTATGAAAGAATTAATTAGCGATTCTTTCTTTTTAAAATTTTCTAATTCATACACTTTTTTTATTTTAAATAACATTTTATAATTAAATAAGATAAAAGATTTTATTATAAATAATAATCCAAATAACCTGTATTACATTCAAAATTCAATTGTTATGATTGATTGCCTAAAATTCAGCTAAAAGAATGATAAATCTTCTTTATTTAAATTAAACAATCCCATAAATGCTTATTTTATTAAATTCTAAATAAGCAAACCTTACTAATTACAGATAAGATAGTGAGGGAGGGATTAGGAATAAAAAAATAATAAATTGGAAAGTAAAGTGGTTCGTATACAGACCTCTTAAAATAGGTATCAGTTTTATTGCAAGCTAGTTAAAAATAAATAGAAATGTGGAAGATTTTAAATTCAGATTGAAAATAGTATACAATGTATGGAGGGTATTATTTTTCTAATTCTAAGTTGTAAATTATGCAGCTTAAAAGTTATAATAGTTTCTTGTAACATAGCTTTGTAAAAGTATTCATAATCATATGATGCGAGAGGTAATTAACAATTTTTAATTTATAAGAAAGAAAGTAAGAAAGATAGTTCATTGATTAGTATAATTGTATAATCATTTTTAATTTAGAATTGATTATTTATATATCCCAACTTCACTTTCTATAAACATCATTATATTTTTCTACCAAACAAACAGAGCACTCTCTTAACTTAATAAAGCCATAAATTTTCTTATTTTCCTTGCATAGAACGTAATCACTGCCGTTTACACATAAATTTAATGCGAATTTGATACAAACAAAACTTTCAAACTGACAGTCACACAAATCAATAAGTAAAAATTTATCCTCTGGTTATTAAAATTACCTTTTTAATTTCCTTTAAAATATGTTTAAGCATATAATTCTCAATTTAATTTATATTTCTACGTTTGAATATCTAAATAGTATTATTAAAATAAGTATTAATTTTCATTAAGCATTCAGTATTTATTTCTAATCTTTCTAATCACTCTACAAATCAAGGAGTTCTTGAGGTATTTTTAAATAGTAAAAGATGTTTTCAAAATTATTTTATAGAAAAATCTTTTGGAAATGATGATAGAATTAAATTTAACTAGATTTTTATATTTAGTTAGATTTTAGAAAATCATTGGTTACTTCTCTAAATTTTAAAGATCTTGTCTTTTAAAACAAATTTTTTATTTTTAGAATTCGAAATACAATTTTTACTCAAATATTATTAAAAATAAATAGGTAATCCCTTAAAAAAGAGTGATTTTGTCTGAAAATAGAAAATATTTGAAAAAGAAAGCATTGATATAGTTTTTTTATTTAAAAAATTGAGACAGTGCAATACTTTTATCTCTATAAAAATCCAATTTATTTTTAAAATTTTCAACTATAACCAATAAATTAAATACTTTGGTGTTAACTTATATTATTTTCTATTGCTAATATTCAATAAAATATCTATATTTCTATTGTGGTTTATTTGCTATATTTAAAATACATAACCCATATCATTGCAGTATTAGCATTATTGCATTTTAATAGAAAATTTAATCATGCCAACAAGACTTTGCATGCATTTATGTTTTATGCTTACTAATAGCAATTTAAAATTTTTATTGAGAAAGAAAATATGATATATACAAACTAGTATTTAGGGCAGCCTTTATTAGAACCTTGTAGATTTTAAATATTATTATACCTTAATAAAGAGCAAACTTATTTTAACTGGAGTTGTTTTTAAGTGTTAAAATGTACTGAATTAGATTAAACAACCTGAAAAAAGTATAATTTTGGAAATTTAGATCATATATACTATCGCTTATTTTATCTTAATAAATTAATTCAGTAAATCTATCAATTCTCTTCAGAAAAATAACAATATTTATATTTAATCCTTCTCTTTATTATTCATTCACTATGAAAATTTTTTTTATAAAAAATGAATCTTAAGTATTATTTTCTCATTTTAGTTATGGAATATAAAAACCTTTATTAGTAGACTTACTCCAGTCAATAAAACTATGAGTAAACTCACTAGTTAATTCACTTTTTCTCCATTTATCCTAAAAATAAGCTACATGAAAAAGATGATTATTTGGAAAAAATAGTTTGCAAGTAAATTAACAAAGATAAACAAGAATTATATGTAAACATGAATAAACCCGATATTTGCCCAGCGCCTCGGATTATTTACTGTATAAGAAATAATTATTATTTCAACTTGTTTTTCATTAGAAATTTTTTTCCTATTTAAGCAAAATATAGCAGTAATACTTTGTTTTCACATGTTAATAAAATTTTGGTATTTTCCTAACTTAATCTGTCTATTTAGATTCTTTAGATGGTTCTATTCACAATAGAAATAGAAAAAAAACAAAAAATAAACGGCAGAAAATTTTTTCCATATTTTGTAAGATGATACTTTATTATGAGTAAATTATTCAATCAATCAACAGAAAAAAAGTAGGTTATTTTGTTTGTTTGTTTGTTTAATTGTTAGTTAGTTAATTATCTAGATAGCTTAGGTTACGGAATTAAAAATCTGTAACAAAGTAATATCTAAAATGTCATTAAAGATGTTGAAAAATAACTTAAAATTAAGTAATATATAATTAAAAATACTAAAATAACTATAAGTTATTTGAATTAGTTAGCACAATTTTTCTTTCTAAAAACAACAGTGTATATTTCTGTTTTTTAACCTTTACACTAATATTATTGCTTTAACATAATTTAAATTTTTCTATAATAAACAAATCTATTTGTGTAACTATAATCCCTTCCTAAACTCCCTTAAACATTTAAATAAGAGTTAGATTATAAGACAAAATTGAATTCTAATTTTATCACTCACTAACTCGGTTATATTTTCTGATATAGATATCTGTTTTTTTTAAGAATAGCTTATAAAGTATCTAATGGTTTATGTCAACATTCCCTAATCTTACTCATTATATAACATTAGACAAATATTAGAAACCGGGGTAGAAAGAGATTTAATAAGTATAGGATATTAAGTTTTTATTAGAATAACTTCTAAGTATATTATTTTGTTTTTTTATAATAAGAGAGACGATCCTTACAGTGAGAAACTGAGTGTTAAATACAGGGATATAGAAAAATAATTTGAGAAATTTAAAATTTTAAGATAGAGGGTAGGTATGTTTCTAAAGTATTAATAGTTAAAATAATATAATATTATCCCAAAGTTTTCTCTACTATATAGATTCATTGAAAATATATGTTAATACTTTAAAAAAAAGCAATATGCAAGGAATATTTTACCATATATCTTACCTAATTCTCAAAACAGTTAATTATTTAATATTATTATAAGTAAAAAATAAATAAAGTATACACAAATACATACATTGATAAATAGATTTAATCAATCCTTATATAAATAAATTCAAGGTAGGTATAAAAGAAAGTTACACCCATAGATAGGACAGAGAAATGAAATTTTATTGAAATTGATATTATTAAAATAATCTAACCCTGTTAGATTATCACAAATTTATTTATTTTACCTGACTTTACACTACTCTTCCTATTTAAACCAAAATTCTAATGCAAGTTCCCATAATTCTTACATTTTCTTTCTCCAACAAAGACTTTATCCTTCTTTTCATTAAAATTTTACAAATAATGACAAGTTAATAATAATATATCTGTATTTTCATTCCAATTCTAACAGAATTACAATATATGGGCGTCTGTCTATAAATGAAAACATTATCAAATAATAAGTACATCCATAAGCGATTTATAAATAATCTAAATTGTAATAGAGGCTTTCTATAAAAAGGAGAAACTATACCTTTAACTATCTAATGCAATTAAATTTAGTATTTCTTTTTTATTTAATGTTTTTAATGAATGATTTCATACAAACAATAAAGGTATAATAAATGGGAAGATAATAGGGTTACCTTACTTACTTTCATTCAATTTTTATAAGTTAAAGTATGGAGAAATGAAAATACTATTAAAGTAAGTGCATGGAAAGAAATTGTTTTCTTTTCATGGTAATTTAAATACTCACCAATTACTAAGGAAGGAATGAGTAATCAAAAAAGATAAAAAGATAGAAAGACCTAGCTTCCTTCTTTCTATTTATTTTAGAAGCGGTAACTATTATTTACTAAAATCTGATAGATTTTCTAAATGAACAGTCTTAAATTGAAAATATTGTGAACCCTATAGAAAATTAATATTTACAAGTAGTCCTATCCTAACATTTATTTGATTTGCAATTGAGTAAACTGTAAAGATATGTTTGAAAGATAAAGTGTGCAATTAATTAAAGAAATCATAAAAAATATGATTTGGATTTGCTCAAATTCTCTTAAAAGTATCACTGTCTTTAAATTAGAAAACATAGTGGTACTTGTACGGAAATAGATAAATAAATACCCACTTTTAATAATTTTATATTTTAGATAAATTGAAATGCAATTTAAAGCAGATCAGCCTTTAGTTTACTATCAGTATTAATGATTTAATTAAGTAAATTTTCAACTACTAAACTTCTTCTAAGCAAAAAAAATTAAAATTTTATTTTATTCATGCAAATAGACTATAGGATAGATTGGCTAATTAACCTACTAACCAACTAGTTATCAGTCATTTAGCAATCAAACAAATAAACAGACAAACTATTCTGTTTTATTAATGATTTTAACTTTCTCTTTCAATTTTTAGTAGAACCAATCTATTATCTAGAGATATAGAGATTATTTAATTACCTTTCTCTATTTTTTCCATACTTCCATCCATCCCTTGATTTGGTTTAAATAAAATCATTTGGGCAGAACTATTGGTCTTTTTGGGAAGATGTTAACTATTAAAGGTTATATTAATTCATTTTCTTTAGCAATCTTTTCTTTTAAAGTCTAGGGTATGAAAAGATATGTAATTTAAATTAGGTAATTTTATCAAAGGAAGTAAGTTAGAAAGGATTATAAAGGAAGAAATTAGTCAATAAAAAAATTTCAAGGCGTTGGATCAACTTTTGAATTACTAAATATATTTGATGGAGTAAATAATAAGTTGATGAGAAGAAGTGATAGTTAAAAGTTATATTATTTTAATACAAAATGATTAATTGGTGAGATGAGAGATAATAACCATAGAACCATTATTAAACAGTTCTCATAAAGTCTGACAAGCAAGCATGGTAGAATCAAAAACATGTATGAATAAATTTATTAGAAAAAGATGTGAACGGGGGGAGATTAATATGATAAGCAAGAATATTAAGAAAATTTTATAAAAATTGAAATTGTGATATTTTTATGTATTTATTATTAAATTTAAATGCATGGCTTATTTTTTATCCCCTTCCAACTTTTCTCTTTCTTTACTAATTTAAACAAATTATTCTCTCCATTTGGATTTAAAAATGTGCTCCCAAATTAGAAATTATTTTAGTATTTATTTATTAATAGTGTAACCCTTATTAAGGATTATTCAAATTCCTTTTCTAAATGGAAAGTATTATTAATAATAGAGTGAGAGGGTGTTTTTATTTGTAAGTATGTTTTATTTCAATATTTCTTTGAAATTAAAAGTAATCTTAACGAGATAGATTTCTTTTACACACCAATTTCAAACTCCAATTCGAGCTAAATCTCTAGCTTTCCATTCCACTCATTTTGTCGATCTAAATATCATCACTTATAGAATAAGACTTTTTTCTTACTAATTTTTATCAATTAGCTTCACTTCAAATATTAGCTTGAATCTTTCCTTTTAAAAGTAAGATATTTAAAAATAGCCACACTTAAAAAAGTTACAAATGCTAGTAAATTTTATTTAACTTTTAAAAATGTATCCCCTTAGGTTTTTTTTTTTTGCTTAAAGATTAGCCAGAATTTAGTCATTCTTTGTGTTTTTTTATTGTAAGATCTTAGATTTGATTTAACATGCGTGCATACAAGATTTATTTATTTATTTTCGAGCTTTCTAATTTATAGGAAATAGGAGAGGGAGAGAGAGAAAGATTATCAAATATTAAATGAAGGGTCCATTATAAAGTAACTAAACTTAAAAGGGAATTGAATTTTTAAATAGTACTTTATAGTATTTTCATCTATCTTACTAAAAATTTTAAAATAGAATTAAAGGATAGCATTCTACCACATTTTGGAATGCTCTTTACTTATTTTACCTATTTATTGTTTGAATTAAATCTTTTCGAGTTTGTTATTACACAAATCTTCAAATTTATCTTATAATTTATTTAAATAAACTAATAACTTTTAGCTGTTTCTGAGAGACCCCTCTAATCATTATTTTTGTTGGATTTTACGCATTTCAATATTGCTATGAATGCAGATGAGTAATTAAATCTTTTAATTACTAATAGAATTTTTTTGTATTATTCTGACAGAAACTTAACAACTTACCTCATAAGTTTGGTTTTCTCCTTCTGTTTATCATCTATTTACCGACTTAGGAAATTTTAGCTTAATAATCTTAAAGTAAATTTCTTGTTTGAAGTAAATAAGCTAATAACTATTACATTCTAATTTTCTTTGTGGAAAAAATTGCTTGAAAACAGTTCTTTCTATCGCTGAATAGCAACCTCTATAAAAGCAATATTTTTTTTGATTTTAGAAATACCTAATTTATTTCCTAAATTTAGAATACATTACTCAATTTTTATTTTCATTTATATCACAAGTTGATTATTGTTTTACAAATAGCCTAGATTCTCTACTCTAAGAAGCTGCAAAGTATCTTTTTAAAATAGTAAGAAATTATCATTTATGTTTATATTTTTTTAAATTTAACATGGTATAAACTGTAACAATATTTATTATAATTAAAGAATGCTGTGATAATTAAAGTTAGCTTATATAAAGGTATCTCAAGTAACCTTTCAGCATATTAATAAAAATAAATTAAAATAATGCTCTAAATCTTATAAGCAACTCAAAATTATATTTAAATCAGTTCTTTAATTGCCAAAAGCTATCAATAGCTCATTTATTAATTCTATTTACACAATTTTAAAAATTTTTGAAAGTCAGGGTTACAAATGAATTAAAATTTGAGTTAAATTATATTTATAAATAACATGTAATTTAAAATAAGATCAGCCTCCTATCCATTTTACCATAAAGTATAAAATAAAACGAGTAGGTTTTCATTTGATTAAAATATGATAATTAAAATGAAAATAAAGTTTAATTCTGATTTTCTTGATTATTTTTATTACTTTTGTTCTTGCTTCTTAATTACTAACTATATAGAACAATTTTTAATAAGTTTACTCACAAAATGTAAAAAAAATATGAGAATTCTTTTTTTTGAATTCTAAATAAATTAGTTCATGCTTTCCATCTTTCCTAATTCAGAATTAACATATTTATTATCAATAATCAACGTTTTCGCGATGCTAGAGTTTTTATTTAATTGAAAATTAAGTAATTTTATTGAAAATTTTTTTAGATTTATGAATAAATCTGCTATATTTCACAAAAATGTTTAGGATATCTTATTCCAGAAAGAAAAATGATAATTAAAAAAGTTTTTGTTACAGAGAATTTAAATGTAAGCCAAGATATCTCAATAATCTTATTAAAATAGACTGACTAATGATGCAAATCCATTCTTTAATACCTTCCCCTCCTAGCATTAATCAAATAATTAAATACCACAGTTTAATTCAACACCAAAAAAATTTTAAGACTCTTCGAATTTGATTTAACCAGAAATTTGTATTCTCTGAATTTTAATATAATTGAACATATAATTTATACCTATAACTTGAATTTCGCATTTTGAATTATTTGTGTGGATGATCCTTTCTCATTCTCAAATGATGTAATTAGGAAGTGTTATGTATGATCTATTCCAATCAAAAATTGTGAATTTTCTGACAACTTGTTTTTTATTATTAGAATTTTGAAAGATTCAGTTATTTAAAGAAGAAAGATTATTATTATTCCCTATTATATTAATTAAAACTGAGTGAGATATTTGCATTTTAAAATTACATGATTAAAAATTTAATGGAGCTAAATTAATTGGTCGTAGCATATTAGAGAGATAATAATCACTGAAATTAAATAGGTGGACATACTCCTATTATAATTCTTCTTTAGAATTTCATTTCTTCTTTTTCATTTACTTTCATTTGATTAAAACTTACATATTTTCCTATTTTGAATAATACATCTAAATTAAATATTTAAATTTGCTTAAATTATTTATTCAGTTTATTTATTAATGTAAGAATTCATTATAATCTTTTAAATTTTATAAATTATTATTCAATACATGAAATTCCGTTCTAAATTTTTGACTTAAAAGATTATTATCTCTTTAGGTAAAAGAACAATAAAAAAATATTTGAAAAAAGATAACCAATTTAATAGATTTCCTTAAATTTTATAATAATGTAAACCTATCTAGTATTTTATACCATTTATTTATTTAGTATTAATTTACTAGCTTGAATCTTTCTTCTTTATCTTTAAGGCTTAAATATAATTTATTCCTTTTAACCAATAGAGATTAAAATAAGAATAATCACAAAAATTAATCAATTTCAATACAATGTTTCTTAATTTCAATAACAAATAAATAATATTTGATTGCTTAGAGAAAACTTTAAAATTTCAATAATAATTATTAGTTAATTAAAGTAACTAATAGGCTTTTCTTTACACAATTAATTATTTAAAAATTAAATTATCTTATTTTCAGTAATCCAAATTAAATTCTTTCTTCTTAATGTAAACTTTAAGTTTTTTTTATGAACTTTACAATTCAAAAGATAGATAATATTTTTAATAAAAAATTATGAATAGTTTAATTAATTTTTTAAAATTATAAAATAAAAATTTGGCATACCCCTCCCCTTCTCATACTATTAGTTTTTAAATAATTAATATTTTGTTTATTTTAAGTTATTTATTTAATTGTTTATAATTTATTAAGTGTATTTATTTTTTAAGTGTGTTTATTTATTTATTAAGTGTATTTATTTATTTAAATGTTTATTTTTTCAATGTTCATTGATTTCTTTTATTTTTAATTCATTTATTCATTTTTTAATGTTAATCTATTTATTTTCTTATTTTTTTAATTTCTTTAAGATTTTTTTTCTTCTTTTTTATTTATTTTTCATTTTATTTTATATATTTTTAAAGTATATTTTTTTTAAGACATTTTGACAGAAAGTGGTGGAGCTTAGCGTTTCCTAAGTATCATCTAAGTGTTTGGAAGAGTTTTATCGTTCAAGAGGAGATTGTTAAAAACTTATGGGAGAATGCAGTTTGTTTCTGATTTTTGCCTGAGATATAAAGAGGAATTTGATCTCTCAAACAATAATATCTTCCCTGTTCGGCTTACAGTCAACTTTCAGAAATTAAATGTCACGAATTAAATGAATTAACCCGATCAAAATAAACTGCATAAGCTAAACCACTTTTATTATTTTATTGAGTCTCTATCTATCTATCTTCGTGTAAAATCCTATATAATTTGTATAAATAATGGATGAAAGCAGCTATAAGTAATATAAATTGAACTAAATAAACTAATCTATTTTAGTGATTATGATGAGTCTGTCTGTCTTATCTGTTCTTTCTTATCTTCTTATTAATTAACCTATTTTATATAAGAAGTATTTAGTCTAACTATTGAATATAAAAAAATAACCTTTAATCTTTAATTCTTTTTACATTTTATAATTGCCTGAAAAAATTGGTCTCATTTTTTATTACTAACTAACTTTTATTATTAACAATTATAAATTATAATACAAGCTATTATTATTTTAAATAAAAGAAATCTTATCATAAAATCTATTTTTTTCTATGCTCTGGTATCTAACTGATATCTAAATTGTCATCACTGTTCATATTTCTATTTTTTTAGTAAGTTGTATCCATTAAAATATTTTGAATCTTTTAATAATTAAACACTATTCATACATTTTCAAATCTCTAATTATTCTGATAGCAAGTAAATGGTTATAACTCAAGATGTTCTTTTTTTTAAAATTAGTAATATTACTTTTTTAAATTACATTTAATCAAGAAACTTGTATATCTTCATACTATTTTTGGAGAATGGTACTTAAAGAACTATTAATTAGTACATATCTACTTGGTTGATTGGTTGAGTTCTTTAATTTTAATCTCTGAGCTTTCAAGTAAATCTTAAAGGAAGGGCTACAGCAAAAGAGATAAACTACTCTGAATAAAGTCAATCTTTAAGATTTTTTATATGATCTAATGATTGTAAAAGCCAGGAAAGGAAATACTTTGAATCTATTTTGCCAGGATTAAATAAATTAGGTATTGACCATATAATGTTTGCTTAAAAATGCTTTATTTCATCATAGTCTACTCTTAGTCAGTAGAGAGTGTTAAACCAAACGGAAATGCTCATCTTTCTTAATAAAAATTTTCAATTAGAGAATGATAACTTAAATGTTAAATGATTACCTTAAAAAAGATCAATTTAGTATCTCTTATCCATTTATACATAGCCTTACATCCTCTAAGAGAAAACAAAGACTGCCCACAAAGAAATGGTTGAACTACCGTTTACCTTCAATGCCCAAAAATGTTAAAAACTGGAGAAAGGAATTGCACTCAATTCGAAATGTTAGAAAAATTGGGTTTGGTCATTGAAGATGTTTGATTGAACAAGCTCTCAAATCTTTTGGCATTTATTTAAGACTTTAATCTCTTGTTTTCGCTTTTACTTGTTTTAAGAAATTATTAATTAAGAAAAAAATCCATACAACATGATTTAAATTTTTCTAAATCAAATTCAATTTTTAATACCTAAAATAATCGTTAAAAGATTTAGATGGAAGATATAAAAACTATATGACTAATTTACCAATATAAAATAGATTAAATTGAGATTACTATTTGTACAATTAGGCTCCAATTGTTATTTTATAAAAGAAATTTGTAAAACAAAAATACTATTTACTATTATAAAACGTAGATTTAAAATGGTGTTAATGAATAAATTTATTTATCTAAGAAAGAAGTCTATTATTTAGTATTTAATGCAAATAAATTAGTTAATAAAAAGAATATTAATGAATGACTCAATAAAAGAAAGAAAGACAGACAGACAAAGAAGATTTTTTAATTTATATGAAATGAAATTAATTAAAAAGATTTTTATACAATATAAATATAAATAAAAGAAAATAAAGATAATATAAATTATACAATGAAAAGTAAAAGGATTTATTAATTAGGAAATAAATAAATGAGTTAATTAATTAATTAAAAGATAATAATAATTACTTATTTAATTAATCAACCTTTCAGTCTATTATAAATTAATCAATTTTTTTAAATAATTAATAAGTTAGTTTGTTTGTTTGTTTGCTTGTTTATTTTTATACACTTTTGTCCAATAAAAATAATAAAATTATAGTAAAATTTCCAAAAATTAATTACTATTATTTAATAGATCTTTCTAATTATATTAAATAAAATTTTATTTAATTAAAGTTAATTATCTAATTTTTAATTAGAATATTTCAGAAAATTTAAAAATTTTTAAATAATATTAAATAAAATCAATCATTTTTAAGCATCTTTAGTGATCAGTACATTATAAATCACATCATTTTTTTCATCAGTGCTTTAGAATTACTAGGGAATATCTTTCAGGATTTTATTAATTTTTTCAAGGTAAGCATTAGCATCTCCACTTTAAGACTGTGAGAGCTATTCTTCCCCAATAATTTACCTATTTATAGAATTTTATTGAATTTAAGTTTAGTTATGAGGGGTTATTTCAAATTTAGAGTGTGCCAAAGAAGTTTTTCCAACAATATCATCATCATTATTGTTAATTTTATTTAATATATATCTACCTTTCGATGATTGTTTAGATAAATTACTTTATGATAACTTTTATTTGGATTTTTAGGAAATTATTTTTACAGAATTTTTTAAAGTTTAGAGATTATTTTACTCTTTTTATTCTATTGTATTGTTTTATTTTTCAATTTAATTGAAGCAATAATCGTCTTTTTATACCTCTTAGTTATCTATTAAATTAGCTGCAATTTATAATTCTTGTTCTTAATTTAAATTATATTAATTAAATTAATCTTCTTAATTATTTTTGTTGATGTTGGACTCTCTTAAGTGTAAGATGGTGCTATTTAATTAACTTTCATTTAGAGATTGGTCATTAATTAAATTATTGATTATTGACTAATCAAATAATCTAGATCTATCATCTTATAGCTATTATTACTATTCATCCTTATTAATTGTTCTTTGATTTCTAGTTCTATTTTCATTTTAAGCAACTTAAGCAAATTAAGATAAATTCTATTAAGGTTGAATCGTTTAATTATTAGGCTAACTAGGTTAAGAACCTCTCCTAACAGGAGCTTATTAGTTTTAATTCCTCATAAATGATTGGTTATTAATGCTCTATAGGATATTAGTTTATAATTATCTAGTATTGATAGCAGCTTATTAATTTAAGTGAGCTCTATTAATGTTTAAGAACAACTTTTATATAAATTTTTAATTAAATAATATTACCTTTCTTTATTATTTTTAAATTTTTTTTTTTTAGAAACTGCTTCTTTATCAAAATTGTATATTCTCCACATCTTCATATAGTCTATAAAGAATGCTTCTTTGATAGACAGCACTAATAGAGTCAAAATCACTAAACAGATAATGATACAGGCTATTAAAATAGATAATTTATATGAGAAGGAACTTTCATTTGATGAGTCCGAATTTGTATTATTACCATTATTATTTTAGCCATTATTTTAATTATTACTACTGCTACTACTAGAGTCGCTATTGATTACCTCCCTATTTGAATAATTTACATAAATTTTAAATAAATTAAATTATTAATTTAATTAACTATTAATAAATGATTAGAAAGAAACTAATGCATGATGAGATTCTATTGAATTAAATATGCAATTACCATTTGAAGGCAAAAAGGAAGATAATTGTTAGCATCCCAACAACAAGAAAAAATAAGCAAAGACAACTGATAAAACTAATTTAACCTTCATTACAAGCATAGCTGAGTTAAAATTATTTACCAATTGTAATTTCCATGTTATATTCCATTTTACAAAGCTCACAAGCAGCTGAGTCAATGTCAACTTTTTAAGTAACAAGCCAAGTTTTTAGACACTCTTCATGAATATATTACATAGATCCATTACATTTACAAGGAGATAATATTTCTCCTGTTTCAGGAGTGCTGTCATTTTCTAAACAAATTTTACAACATTTTTCAGTAATTGAGGAATTCTATCTAACATCTTCATTTGCATTTGAATAGACCTAGCTAGTATCTAATTTATTTTACTGGAGGTAACTTTTATTCTCTATGGTTTTAATATTAATTGATTAACTTTAATTAATATTATCTTGTAAGGGAGTTACTCCTCTATTAGTTTAGTTAGCTCTCAATTATAAGGGATTTTCTACTTTATTTTTTTAACTCATCTAATTAGGCTAAGTAGTATCTTCCCTCTATTATTTAATTTTTAAGTGATTACTTTATACTTCATAGTAAGAATAATTCTCATCTATCCTCTCATCACCCTCTGCAAATTCACTTCCTAAGTAATTACTACTTTTCAACTATTATTACCCATTGCTTTTTTGAGTAGATGTTTATAATAATACATTCAATTATTATGCTTTCAATATTTAATTTTTATTTTTTTCCTACACTTTGATTTAATTCTCCATTTAAGCTGTAGGATTGTTCCTTATATTATTATTTTATTAATTGATTTTGTTCCCCTATCCATTTTTAACATTATCATTATTATTTGGAGCTCTTTATGACTCATCTCCCGAATCATAATAGCTATAATAAGATTCCTCAGATAAGGCAGAGATAACAGGATTCCTCTTAGGTACAATTAAATTACTATTATTGTTTTATTTGCTATTATTGAGTATATTATTAAGGGAATTTACGTATTTATTTATTGATTTTTGGTAGTTATTCGAATTATTATGAATTTTATTATAATCATCACTCTAGTTCTATTAATTGAGCTCATCTTAAACACATGCTTCAATATCTATATTAGGATTATTTTATTATTTCTCATCGCTTTATTCTATTTTATTCTCTTTTGGTTTTATCCTTATTGCAATAGGTTAATCTATTGATCTTGTAGCATTCTCGCTAATATCTCTTAAGCATGTAGATAAGGCACTATCTCCTTAAGATTCAAGCTTTTTAAACTCCAAGTGATACATCTTTCTATTTATACTAACTTTAATAACTGCTATCCTATCTCAATATAAAAATGGCAACAGCTTTTAAAGATGAAGAGAGATAGCAAAAAAATATGTTCAATTTAGTCGTTCTACCAATTATCAAACTTACTTTAGTATTATCACTTATTTGGTCTATTTATCTATCTATCACTAGATTATTTACTCGATTAATTATTTATTGTATTATTTATTTTTTTAATATAATTTGTTTTGTATTTTAACCAGAAAAAATAATTAGATCAAATAATTCATCTCAATTACACATTCTATATTCTACAAGTAAATTAATGAATGATAGGTGGATAATATTTCATTGGATTTGCTTATTCGTTCATACACTCACTCACACACACATACTCTCTTTCATTATTTCTTAAAAAGAAATTATATAATTAATTGCATTATTGCATACACTTTTTTACGCTTAACTTATTTTAATAACTGATCACAATTAATTGCAAGATTTTAGATTATTTAATTATTCGTATTTCCAGCTTAACCCTAATCCATTCAGTAATCATTCTTTCTGTGGATAATTGAGGTTTTCCAAATTAATATTTTTACTCCCTCCAAAAATTATTAAATCTTTCAATAACAGTCATTCATTTTATCAGCTATAAATTTTGAATTTCATGGTATTATTTTAATAATAATGATTAAATTCTAAAAAATGTAATTTGAAATAAATCTTTTAAGCACATATTATGAACGAATGATTCTTATCTTACAGAGAAACCAATTAATGTAGTTTTACTATACTTTTTTAATTCTCTCAAAAATCATACAAGCAAAATTATCTTTATTCAAATTATTTAATCCTCCCAAATCATTAATTTTAAGAAAACCACTAAACTGAATTGATTGACTCTCATCTCTGTAACCTATATTTATAATTGTCATAATTTAAACTTACTTTACTAACCATACCATAATCTCATTCATCCCTTTAATAAAAATAGCTCAATTTAATTATTCATTTCAATATAAATATTTACATCATTTACTATTCATAAATTTGTTAATATATTTTTAAAAATGGGAAATCCTAAATAAAAATAATTACAGGATAGATTTTATTAAAATTGAAAAGAGAGGGTATATAACAAACATTCTAATCTTATTATATTTCCTAAGAAATTTTAGAATAAATTATTTAAACTCCATTTACAAACTAAGCAACTAAACTAGGCTATTTTAAAATTAATTAATTTTGGTTTAAAAGTGATTATTTTAAGTATCTTCCTATTATCTTATAGCAATTTAATATGGTTATGATAAATGGTATAGCTAGATAAATATACTCTACGTTGATTAATTGAGTATATAAAGACTTTGTTTATATTAGGAGCTATTTATTTTATTTAATACTAATTATAAGATTTAACATTATTCAACAATAATTAATAATATAAATATACCTAAAGTAATTAATTTTTATCATTTATATATACAAATCAGAAAGAAAGTAGCCTATCCAAAAGATAGTAAAGAATGTTTTGAAATTAGTTTTCATGAAGTTATGTAGAGAGTACCTTTTTTATTTGTATTTAATCCCATATATGTTGAATAGCTAAATAAAAATTAAAGAATAAATTTTAATTAATACAAACAAAAATCAACTTTTGTATTAAGTCAGAATTAGCTCTATTTTGAATTATAGTTTCTAATAACAGCAAAAATAATTAATTATGGTATTAATAGCCACAATTAAAATTTTTTGATTACCTTGATTAATAAATCATCACTCTTTGATTAAATATCAATAGTTATGATATCAAAATTGCAAGTAAATATAAATAATAATATCTTAAAGATAATGAACACTAAGATAACTTGTATCAATAAACTATTATATTTTAAATCTTCTATCTATTGATTAATTAAAAGATCCATTAATCGATTGATTGGCTAATAATTTAATTACCAAAAGAAATCCATAATTAACAGATTTATTAAGATAGTTTACAAATTTAATTTTTAAAATGTTGAAAAGATAAAGATTATTTCATTAGTGATAATATGTTACTTTACAATTTCATATGCCTTTTTCCAATATTGTTTTTTAAATAGAAGATTGTTTTCTCATAATTCTTAGTATAAAAATCTTTTTTTGGTTTAATTAAGTTTTTGTTGAGAATTAAAGTGAAATAAGGATACCTAGAGATTCACAAATGACTTCTAAAATATAAAATTCATTTATACTTATAATGTATCTTGGGATTTTTCTAGGTTAGGTTATAACCTAAGACTCACTTGAGGCTTTTAAAGAGGTACAATCAT
The DNA here is from genome assembly GCA_000260095.1 of Tetrahymena borealis. Lineage (NCBI taxonomy): Eukaryota > Ciliophora > Oligohymenophorea > Hymenostomatida > Tetrahymenidae > Tetrahymena > Tetrahymena borealis. The sequence continues at coordinate 57,298 of JH651293.1, read as the reverse complement.
ATACATTTAGGTTGAGTATTGTTTACTTCTATCTTTAATTTAAAAATTATTTAAGGGTTTATTAATCTATTTTTAAATCTCTATTAGCGATCAAGAAGTACTAGTAAAAAGTTTTATAAGAAAGCACTAAAATAATTAAAATGAGGATAAAAAATAATTTAAAAATAGTATGTATAAACTAATTTGCTAAGATTTAATAAGTATTTAATTGGGATATTTAAAATAATTGGGTATTTCTTTCTAGCAAAGGGATAATGATGAGGATTATAAACTTGTTGAATTTGTGTGCGAAATGAGTGTAGATAAGGGAAGAAGCTCTCTAATAAAAAAAAAGTAGTTTTAGTTAATTGGAATATAAAGTTAGATTAAAATTCTACAAGTAATATAAATATAAGAAGGCATTAAGATGTCTTCTAATCATAAGATAAGCATCTAATATATGCAAACATAAAGTAATGATATAAGTAAAAACTTCAATTTAAGAAAAACAATAAATAATCTTTCCTGTATAATTCTAATTAGCAAAACAACTTAAGCAAAAAATACAGCTGAATATACAAATTAAAATAACTAAATTAATAACAAATCTAATCCTATTTAAATACAACAATCTTCTTTCTATATGATATTATTTATTGAAATGATTTTTTTGGCATTGATAGTAAATTTTTGTCGGTCTCATCAGCTCCTCTTCTTCAGACCTTCTGACACGGAAAATGATAATCATCATGCCACTTAAAATCAAATAACATAATAAGATAACCTTTTATAATATTAATTTATGTGATTAAATAATTAATTAATTTAATTATAATTTAACATTTTAAAAAGAAAGAAAGAAAGTAAGATAGAAGTTACTTTTAAAAATATGAGAATAAAACTTAACTAAATATAAATATTTTATAATAAAAATTAATAAAATCCTTAACTATTTGTATTATTTATTTATATTATTTGATACCAATATTATTTTAAAATATTTATAAATCTCATATTTTCCTTTTTTATTATAAATTGATCAAATTCAATAGATAGATAAAGAGTGTTGTTTAACTTTATTGATATTAAATATTAATCAGTATTTGAGTTTTGAATTTAATTAACTTATTTATTTTTATATAAGGTTATTTGTTTGTTTGTTTGTCTGATTGATTGATTGATCATTTGTTTTTGCTTGTTTGTTAAATCTATATTTGTATTTTATGTATGGATGGTAGAATACAACATAATAAATAAAAATTACAATATATTCATTAATAATAAAGATATTATCTTTGTACATAGAATTAATTAGAATGTTCACTAGAATTCCTTTAAGATAGTTTTCAAAAAAAAAGCCTGCAGGTGTTAATTAGGCTGCCATAGCAAAATAGGTTGCTTCTTAAATTAACTTTGGTCGTCCAGGAAATACTTTAAAAATGGGTATTGTCGGTATGGCTAATGTTGGTAAATCTTTAACCTTCAATCTTCTCTGTAAATAGAGTGTACCTTCTGAGAATTTTCCTTTCTGCACTATTGATCCTAATACTGCAATTGTTAAGGTGCCTGATAGTAGATTTGAATATCTTGTCAATACTTTTAAGCCAGCTAGTTAAATTGAAGCCCATTTGTAAATTACAGATATTGCAGGTTTAGTTAAAGGCGCTTCTGAAGGTATAAATCTATTATGTTTAATTTCTCAAATTTATAAATAATTAAGAAAAGAAAATAGTAGGAATTAGTAGATAAATAATAAATCTCTTTTAATAAAAAAGGTCATGGTTTAGGTAATGAATTCTTGTCACACATTAGTGAAGTCGATGGTATTTACTAGGTATTCATTTATTTGTTTTGAAGTTTATCTCCTCCTTTTTTATTTACTTATTTAAGTTAAGTAAAGAAATGTTAATTTTAATTGAACTAAAAATAGGTAGTTAGAGGGTTTGAAGGTGAAAACATCTTGCATACAGAAGGATCTATGGATCCCGTTAGAGATTTAGATATTATTAGCTAGGAACTTATCGCAAAAGATTTCTAATTTGTTGACAAGAAGCTTGGATAAATTGCCACTAAAGCTGCCCGTTCAGGAAATCCAGAAATGAAATAATAAGTAGAAGTCTTGAATAAAGCTAAGGATCATTTGGCAAATCACAGAGTAAAGATATTTTAATTTTTACTATAATTATATCAAATCATACAAGTAAATAAATTTGTTAAAAATAATAGTGGATTAGATTCTAAAAGTGGGATGATAAAGAAGTTGAAGTATTGAATAAGTTTTTGCTTTTGAGTACCAAGCCTGTCACTTATTTGATTAATTTAAGCAAGAAAGATTATTTAGAAAAGAATTGCAAATTTATTCCTGCCATTTAAGATTGGATTAAAGAAAAGGGTGGAGATAGTTAAATGGTTTAATATTCTGCAGTATATGAATAAGAAATTGAAGGTAAAGCTGAGTATGCTAGTACCTCTTAATTAAGGAGTACTATTTTGAATGGTTATTCTTTATTGAATATGAACCATTTCTTTACCGTTGGTTCAGATGAAGTTAGAGCTTGGACTATTAAAAAGAATTCTACTGCACCAAAGGTATTTATCTCTTTATATGACAATAGTTTTAATATTAATTTTTATTAAAAATGTAGGCTGCTAGTGTGATTCACACTGATTTTGAAAAGGGCTTCATAAGTGCTGAAGTTATTTCTTTTAAAGATTTTGAAGCTTTAGGAAGTAATGGTGTTGAAAAATTAAAAAAATCATTTAAAAAAGAAGGCAAGGATTATATTGTTCAAGATGGCGATATTATTCATTTTAAATGCAAGATTGTTAGATGATTAAAAACATTATTTAATTAATAAATTAAATAAACTATAATAAAAAGTTTTAAATTATTCTTTATTTATTCTTCTATATTTATATCCTCTGTCCTTCTATTCAATATTATCAAAGTCATTCAAATACATTAATATTTCTTCCATAATTTTCAATCTATTAATTAAACTCTTATTCCTTCTTTTCTATATTCATTCATTTTTTAAAATTAAACATAATCTGAGTAATTAAATGTTAATTTTGAACTCTATACTTACATGACATTATATTATTGATTTTAATAGTACAGTTTAATATTTAGATCATTTGAAATCCCAATTCTTAATTTAAATTGAGAATTTATTAAATAGAAATTATCGAATCTGATAAAACATAATATAATTATATCTATTTTATATTCAATTCCGATCTGGTTTATTATTAACTAAATTTTATGAGGTTATAGACAAATTTTTCTAGGAGAAGCAGAATTTTAATGGAAAAGAGAAGGAAGAAAATCTGAAAAAAGATAATGTATAGCATAAAATTTATAAAATAATAAGGAATATATGAACGTATTATTTATATTCGATGAATGAAGAGACATATTATGGGTGAGTGCTTGAATTAAATTAAAATCAAAATTAACAAAAAATACATCCTATTTTTGATTATAAGATTGTAAATTATTGGCTCATTTGAGTTTCTAATAAGATTTTAGTTATTGAATATAACAATTAATTAATTGGAATAAGCGTATAATTATTATATATACCAAATTGTTGAAAACTAAGAAACAAAAATCTAATCATCATCTAACATCAATAGATTATTTGAATTCAAACTAGAATTCCAACTTTAAATAATAATTAAACATCACCAATTTAATAAAATTTCAAAAATGGAACTCGAATAAGAGTAGTAAGGCATCCATTATTAGAATGGAAGTAATGATTAACACTAAAATATGTTATTTTAAAATAATGAGGAATCTAATTCTTTTTTCTGTAGTAGTATAAATTATTAAACTTCAGAGCTTACTAGCAATTAGTATAGTAATAATGAATAATATCAGGGTTGCTATGAAAATAAGTACTATGATGACTAATATATTTAAGAAAAGTAATTTGAATATGATGTTAACAACTATTTCAACTAGCCAAACGATTGTTAAGATGAATAATGTTAAATAAACAATTAACAACTGTATCATTAGCAATAATTACAGGTACAATAAAACATGCAATAAAATAATTAATATCAAGATAACTATTGCAATTAATAAAATTAAATATATTCTTAACAGAATTCTACTATAAACTCCACTAATTCACTTTCATCTCCTCACTCAGGTTTTGAAATCTACCATAAATAATATAGTTTTGAGATCGATGAGGAGGAAGAATAAAATCAAAGTTAATAATCTGTATAATAATAATATGAGAATAATAATAATAAAGAAAATCTAAAGGTAGTAGAATTTGGAGTATAATTGCTTAAACCTGTACTTGAAAGATCAAATTATTATTTAATTGGAGATATTGCTATTGATTTTGAGCTACTAAGAGGTAAAGAAAGTAGGTTTTCACCTCTTTCTGAATTTAGACCAATATAAGCAGTTCAACGCAACATATTTTCAGAGTTTATTGAAATTTAACTTGGTTAATACCAATAAGGAATAAAAGACTTTAGATTTGTTGTCGATAAGTTAAATTCTATGAATGACCAATTTGCGCATGGAATTGCAGTGCTCTTGTAAAAATATTAAAAGCTTATTGACTTTAAAATAAAGATGCAAAATGCAACTACTAATATGAATTCTAGTGCAAACTAATTTAATCCACAACCACTTTGGGAAGAAGCTTAAGAAAAAATTAAAGATATCTTAATACAAAAAAGGAAGGAACATAAATATCTTGCTTATATTGTTAAAAAAGGATCATATTTGGAAGATATCATGGTAACTCAAGGTGTCAGTGAATCTTTATTAGAAGTTTTAGGGTTGGACTATGAAACATTTCGCTAAATTTCTTTAAGAAAAGGTTTGATTGACTTTGTCGAGCCCATCTCTAGGTACTTTATAATAGTCGAATAATTTGCAAATGTAGCTTAAAAGAAAATGCCTTGGGATGACATATCTTTAATTTCAATTGACAACTTTAAAATACCTGTGAAGGTGAAAGCTGAGAAGATCACTTTAAATAAATATAAATGTTATGAAAACTAAATGGCATTTGTAATTATTGATATATCTCAAAAGGTATTAGATGAACTAAAAATAAAGAGATATCGTGCTAGAAATATGCTTGAAAATAAGAATTACTTTAAACTAGGAGAAGAGTTAACCTACTCGTTTGAGACTGAACTATTCTTAGACAGATATTATTCTTAACAAAAGGCTCAAGCAATTATAGAATACACAGAGAATTAATAAAAAAAGAAATAAGAGGAGAATATAGAAGTTGCTAAAGTGATTCAATAATATATCTAACAATATAATTAATCCAATAAAAAAAATGAATCAAATCTATAAAAATCTGTTTCTTCTCACATAAGTGAAGGAGCTCAATCATCTGTTTCTACGACGGTGGATTTAATTGAAATGGGACAATCTATTTATTCTTCTTCTTCATTAAATTCTTAATAGTCATTCATAAACAACTTAAATAATTCAACTAACTCTTAATTTAATTAGGGTTTTTTAACAAATAACTATAAGAAATAAGAATTAATTTTATTGGACTGATAAGATAGATAGATAGCTAGCTAGCTTATTAGCTAAGCTAACAGTTTATATGAGTGTGACTGATAGATTTCAGTTAATATTAAATGAATAAATATAAAAATTAATATACTTCTAAACTTAATTAATAATTCGAGAAAGATATGTAATATTATTAACATTTGATACAATTGGTACTTGAAATGATGGATTGACTGATTGATTGATTAATTGATATCTTTTGACTTTTATAATAATTTTCTTTTGTCAATCAATCAATATAGAAGAAAATGAATAAATGTTCATTCATATGTACATGTTAGTTAGTTTATTTATGATTATTATTAATTAAAATTTATTTATTTTTTCTAACATCAAATTAACTTTTCTTTTTTCTGATTGATTCTTTTATAAATTATACTTGAATTTCTAGATATTTCTAATTTACTTTTTTAATTTTTGAAAATAGTATTAACGAAATTATTAAATCACAATTAATACAACCAGGGTGTATATATTAATATATAAATGGCTAATCATAATTAATACAATGTAAGTAACAATCTATTTTATAATTTCAATTATTAATAAAGACTAATCTTTTAGCCTTTCTCTTAATTTTATTTAATACAGATTGGGAATTATCTAAAAAATTAAAATAATTTTATTTAAAATACCTAATGTAGTTTAAGTTAGCAATATCATAAAATGCATTATGGAATGCAAGATTATTACTTTTAGTATCCAAAATCAAAGTGAATTGCCTTAGATTTATTAAGTTTTTCAAGTGCCTGTAAGAATCAATGGCAATTCCATAATGTATCTCTTAGTAAATTATAAGTTAAATTGTCTAAAGATTTATCAAGTAACCTATTCCCTCCATTAAATTCTCAAATATGTCCGTTTCAGAAAATTATTTAATTCTTAAATCTAACTTTTTCAAATTAATAAGTTATTTAAAACATTCTTTAAGTAATTAAGAATCATATACAGATATTATACATTTATTCCCAAAATTTAAACTTAATTCTACAAGATTAGTCAGAAACTTTAAATTCAATAATTAACCAGAAATTTAATCATATTTTTCTATTCGGATATAGCAGCCAAATCGAAGGTTTAAGTTCTATAATTCTTTTAAGAACTAAAAGCTCTTAAATATAGAATTAATAAATTCATCTTCTGATTTATTTTAATTAATATTTATATTGAGCTTTTTTAGTTGAGTCAGCTTAGAAAGTCCTTCCTATAGTTAAATAGGGCATATATTTTAAGTTTTACTTTAAATTAAGTTTAATTCTATTAAATTGGTCATATGTGAAAATAATTAACCAAAATCGATAGAATTTGTTACAGTATTATTAGTATCAGCATAATATTAATAATCTTGTATTAAATTGTAAAATTTTGAGACCTTTTTTTATTTTTTATTTTACTTTTTAAAAACCAAACTCAAAGATTAAAGTTTCTTTAATTGGCAAATTCCTTTCAAAAGAGCATTAGTATTTTCATATTATTAAACATTCTAATTGCCTATTTACAATTCTAATTTTTCTAGATTTTATAAGAAAATAAGTTCTTCTGCAAAATGCCTATTTGAATCACAGCTCAAAGAGTTATCCTAGTAGATACTTAAACTCAATTATTTTAAATTTTACACAAATTAAATCCCTTAAAAAAAGTACTGTTAATTTTCTTATTTAAAAAAACTGGATTTAATTTCTATTCTAATTTCCTTTAACGATTTCATATTTTTGAGAGCTTTTTCTAATTTGATCTATTCAAATTCTACATCATTTTGATTTCCTTCAAATTTGATAGACAGATTGTTAATATTTTTGAAATGAGATAATCCTTCGTTTAAGCCATCAATTCCTTCATTGGTTAACATATATTTTTCAAAAGAGAAAGAAAGGCTATTTACTATAATGTTTTCATAGTCTTACTTATTAACTTGGTATTATAAATTATTGAATTAATATATATTTATAAATTCAAGATTTTCTAAGTAATTAATAAGCCCAACAAACATAGCAGAGTAATTCTACATTAAATTCAAATTTAAAAACTTTAATTTTCTTAGCATTCTTATCTAATCAAAAATAATATCTATCCCATTTTTACTTATAAAATTCACGTCTTAAACTTATAAATCAAAAGATATCAAAGTAATTAACTTACCTATCCCTCCTAATTTCTATCTGTATTAACATTCCTGATTTTCAAAACTAAGATTGCATCCAAATTATAACTTTAATTCTTTTAAATTTTTGCACTCTTGAATACTATCTAAGAAATTATCATCAACAAATTTACAATTATCCTTTACTATAATTGATAATTACTCTAAATTTATTAAGCTTTAGAAAATATTTTTGGAATAAGATAATCCTATAAAGCATTTATCTTAAAAACTAAGCTAGAGGCATGTTAGCTCGGTAAAACATTGTAGAGCTAGACCTAGTGCTGAAAGGGATAATTTATTTGTTTTGTAATCACTTATTATAATTTAAAGGAAATATTTCTATTTCTCTTAATTTTCTTAAAAATCTTTTTCTATTTCTTTAGAATCTGTTTCTGACTTATCAGTCTTTTATTCATAAAAGCTTTGGTACCCAAATCCATATATAACTTTTTATACTCCAAAAAGATGAAAATTAATTGGTATGCATAGCTTCTAACAGTTCTTAATTAAGTGAATGAAGTAATAAACTAAAGGATGTCTCCATATTAACTTTAATTATTTTAAATTCTCTAATGATAAAATGGTATCACAGAATTTTTAAACGGAAGGATTCTTTTGGTTAAAATATTTAAAAATGTCAATATTTTCATCACTGTCATTAATTTCAAGTTTTATTTTTTCTACTGATTTTAAAATGTTTCCATAGATCTCTACTTTCTCTAGCAGTTATAAATTCTTAAGTGAAGTTGTAAGCATGTTCAGAGAAATGGGCTATTAACAATAATCTAAATATATTTCCTTTAAGTAAATAAAGGAACAAAGGAAATTGTTTAGTTAGTTATAAAATTAGATTCTATCTTATTTTTCAACTTTACTTTTACCAAATCCTAACTTGAATTCTTCCAGCTGATTTGAACAATTTTATTTCAATTCATTGTATCTTTTAAATTTTAGCAAATCTAAAGAGTTCAATTTAAAATTTTTTTCTTAAATCTAAGGTAGATATTATACTAAAGGGAAGAAAACATAAGCCAAAGATTTTTTGCATACCAATTACAAATTTAATAAATTATTTAATGTCGTTAAAGCCTTGAAAAGTTAAATATAGTCATCAAATTTATCAGAGATAGAACCAATCTTTAAGGTTAAACTTTCTAATAGTTTGAGTTATCTAATACTATAATTGAATTATCTATAAACATTGCTTGATGACTAATGCTTCATGTTTAAATCTAAGTATCTAAGCTTTTTAAGATTGCTAAGGCTTTTACATATAGATATCAATCCATCTTCTTTTATAGTTTAATCATTCTAGAGGTTTTTGATATTTAGATTTAATTTTTTCAATTTAATTAAATAATTTAAACCTTCTGCAAGTTCTATATAACTCTATTCATTTAAATTAATTTCAAAAGTTAAATTCAATTTCTTTAACTCTTATAAACTCTATAATACACTTACAAATGGAAAGTAAAACTAATTAAGATTTCCATAAAATTTTATTTTTAAGGATCTCAAATTAGGAAAGTTAAAGATATTTTTTGAAAAAGGCTCTACCCTTTGATTCATCTCACCTTCTTTCTATTCATTCTCTTATTATTTGGTTAATTTACCTCTCTTATGTTCCAATCTTTACAAATATAATTTAAAATGCCTAGAGAAATTATGGTTAATGAGTAAATCTAATTTGTTTAATAGAGGCAAATCTTCTAAGCATAAATTAAAATTAACATAATTTTGTTAGATAATTTTAATTTTTAAATCTTTCAGATTTTTTAATTGATTGATATATCTCGAAAAATCTATAGGATCATCAACATCATCATGTGACTCCTTACTAGAATCATCTAATTCAACTTTAGAAATTAATCCTGTAAATATGATAATTTTTAATACTTCTAGTCGATTCAAATGCTCTAATGGCTCAATAATAGTTTTGATAGACTTTTAAGTAATAGATTTAGAAGTAAAATGAATCTCCATAGTTTTCAAATTCTTTAGCTTTTACAAACTTTAACCAACTCTCTCTAAATTGATAGTCTTTTAACATTTAATGTTGAATTAAAAATGAACTAAGTTGTAATGGATTTAACTTAAGCTTTCTTAGAAAAAGATATCTTCATTCTCTTGTATATCATTGATAAATAATAAATTCAAAGTTAATTGATTAAGCTAAACCAAATTCTTAAAACCTTCACCAAATTTATTATTTTCCATTAAATTGTTATCAATACTACACTCTAGTTTTAAGATTTATAATTTACTCAGATTTGAAACTCCTTCCGATATTATTTATAAAGGATTTGTTTTGATAAATTCAAGTCTATTTTAAATAATTATTAATTAGAGTTCTTATAGCTCAATCAAATTTTTCAGAGAATTACTAATTTATAAAAGAGAAGGCTCTGTAATTGAATCCTCTGCTATTATAAAAACCAATTTTTTTAATTAAACTAGATACTATATTCCTTCAAATAACTTAATAATTCCTTATTCTTCTACTTAATTAAAGTATTCTATTTCAATTGATAAATTTTAAAGTTCATTTAATTATTATAAACTTTATCCAAGTTCACTTAAAGCAAGCATTTTAATTTCAATAAAACTTCCAAAAAAGAGGGATAAATTTTAAATCCTTTTACATTTAGATAAACTCTTTGTTATAGATGAGGCACCAGTTTCTTTAATACTACACTAATGAAAGGATAACTTTAATATCTCTAATTCAGTCATGGCTTCAAGACTATCTCCAATAGTTTAAGCAGAAATATCATTCATACTATTTTCTTAAATCTTTAAATCAAATATTTTCATATTTTTGCAATCTTTCAATCCACCAATAAATCCAATAATACCTTCACTACAAATTGTGCTTCTGCTAATTGTTAATTTTAATTCTTACAAATTTTTTAAAGAAGCAAATCCCTTACCTATCATCTCACCACCTATTGATCCGATTGTATTACCAGTTCCAAATTTTAACTCAAGTTTGATTAGATTTTTCAAATTTTCTAAAGCTTTTGCTAAAAATTAGTACATTTTATAATTTACACCATTATTTTTTTTTAAAATTAAAGTCAAAGAATTTAAGTTTTGTAAATGGCTTAATCCTTTACTTAGTGCATAGAATCCAAAAATACCTACTTAATTATTTTTCCCAATAATTAATTTGAAATCTTTTAAGTTAGATAACAAGAATTTCAAATTTATTCCTAACTCAGTGCAATCCATATTATTCTCTCCAATTTTAATTTCAAGGAATTAAAGATGGATAAGATGCTCAAAGCATTAGAAAAGTCTTTTTGAGCTCTAAGAATCAACGTTATTATCACCATCAATAGTTAATTTTAGAGTGTTGAGAGAGTTGCTTACGTTTTTTATCCCCTTACCTATTTCCTCAGCTCCGATTGATCCTAAATTATTAAATTTTCCAATAATTAATTCTAATGTCTTTAGGTTTTTAAAATAAGGTAGTATAGTCGAAATTATCTTAGCTCCGAGCGAGGATATATTACTATATTCCTTAATTATTAATTTGAGAGAAAGAATTGATTAAAAGTACTCAATAATATTCAAATCAATAGATTAATAAGATTCATTTGAAAAGAGCTTTATTTTGGTTTATTCTAGAAAGTCATGAATCTATTAATTTTCTTTAGATTAATTCTTTATTTTTAGATAGCTCTTATTATATTATACTTCTAATATTTAGGAAGATTAAATACATTCTTCTTATTTTTGAACAGATAAAATCATATTCCTAACACTCTTTATGAACAATCAAGAAAAAATATTTTTGTATTATAATTTTTAAATTATTCTAATTGATTTACTTTTTCTATTCTTTTTTACTTTATTTATTTGTTAATTGCAATTATTAATAATTTATTTCAAAAATAATAAAATCCAATATCCAAATAAAAAAATAATTTAATAATCAAATATAAAATTCGTTTACCTTATTAATTTTATTTAGATAAAAATAAAGACATTATAATATTCATTATAATTATTTTTATAATATTTTTTTTAATTTAGCATTTGTAAAATGATGTAATTTCATATTTTATTTTGGAAAATTTAAATAAATTATTAAAGCCTACTCTTATCATCAATTAAATGATATTATTTAAATTCATTAATCAATTCTATCTTTACTATAATCTTCAGTTTATATAGAAAAGAAATTTATTTTTGAAATATTCCTAAAATAATAACTAATATTATCATAAAATATCTACTATTAATTACATTTGATTATTAAGATTATAATTCTTCATATTAGCTAATAATATTGGATAGGAAGATGAAGATGATCATGGATGGATGATATGTCAGAATATCAGATATTGCAATCAAACTAATAAAAAGAAAGATATATTTTAATAATATTTAAAAAAATGAATTAGTTTAAAAAATTGGATGTTGAAGAATTTTAAATAATTATTTTATTGTTTGATTAAGATTACTAAAAATATAAGTAGGATCTGTTTATTTTTAAGGCCGAGAAAGCTATTTAAGTAATTTTTTATACTAGATTACTTAGAAAATTGGTTTAAGGGAATATAAATGAAAAGTATGAATAGATTTAAATAAGTAGAAGAAAAAATAATTAAATATTATTAAGATACTTAAACATTGGAATTTAACGATGACTATACACATTTTAATATTTAGAGGTTATATTGAATTTGTTGATTTAAAAGAAAACCCCGAAGTAATTTAATAAAAAAAGAATAGCAGTCTACTTAATTAAAAGATAAATTGACATCTAAACAACAATTTTACAAGGAATATGGCGTAATGATATATTTTTATTTTATGATTTTCATTAATTCTTAAAGGAAAAGAAATAAAAATGTTTTATCAGTTCAAAATTTGATAAAATTTTTTAAATATTATGAAAGATTTAATAGATAAATAATAGAATTTACGAACATCTTATTTGAATTAATCATAAAAGAATACATTTAATTTTCATTAATACTTTCATATTTTTGGAAAAAATAGTTTATTTTTACCTAAGAGAAGAGAAAATGATGAAAAAAACTATTTAAAGAAATATAATGAAGAAAAGAGAACTCTAGATTTCTACCGCTTGTTTTATGAAGTCCTCGAAGCTTGCCAATTTAATTAATTGTTTTATATTCTTCTCATAATAGTAGAGTAATTGCAAGTCTAATATTTTGCTTGGCATCCATTCTTAGATAGTTTTCTTTTTGATACAGAGTACCGGCTCTAATTGAGGAATATAATTCAGTATTTCCAGGTTTATTTTATAATATTTGATGGAAATAGCTTTATCATGATTATCTTACTATACTCTTTGCTTGGTTTACTTCTTGTAGCTGTAGGAATATCATACTTTATTTATAAAGAAATGTAGAAAACTAATAGAAAGTTGGTGAATTAATCAACTCTAATAAACTGGAGTTTAAAATTGTTGCATATATATATGGCACTTATGATAACAGTAATACCGATGCCAATGTTTAACATATTTATAACCTTTTTGCAATGCAATTCATCTAGGTACATGAAAGAATTTACATGCTATTAGGGATAGCACCTCATTCACTTACCTTTTGCATTAATAGGATTGATCCTTTTTATTTTTTAAACGATAGTTTGTCATATTTATTTTAATGATTCTAACCCTAACTCTAAATTTCCACTAGCTCAACCTGAAACCTTAAACCTTTTTCTCAAATTAGGTCTGAAATTTGCGTTATCTTATTATTTTATTATAGATCCTGATGGAAATTTAGTCTCTCTTTATAATATTTTCTTTATGTTCTTTGAAGCCTATATTCTCAATGAGCGATTTATGGCTCCTGCTATGTATAATAGGGTAAATAGTTTAATTAATTATAAATCTAATTTAAATTTAAACATTTTAAAAATTAGATAGTCTTCTGTGTCTAAATATTTGTCGAATGCACCACTCTCTTTACTCTATGTGTCAATATCTTAGTAAAATACATAGATCCAAGTGCTAACAATGTGGGCTTCTTTTATACGCTTATAGGTATTATATTAATATAAATTCAAAAGAAAGGAATATTATTTATTAATTTAAAATTGTAAATCTTTGCAAGTTTCAAAATATCAGTTAAATTGAAATTTTTAAATTCTTTTTAAAATTTAGGAGGACCTCTGCTTTACACATTTTTCATAACTGGGTATGACTTTTATACTTTGTAAATAAGTAAGAAGACAATAGAATAAATATTAACTGATAATGATAAATAGTCATTTATCCTTTAATTTTTCATTTTGATAAAGAATAGACATAATTACAATAAAGCTATTATGTTAGAAGTAAAAAATATATTATATCATTGGAATACTTTTTAATTAATCATCAATTAATTTAGGGAATGTGTAGATGGCATCAAATTAACTGCGAAGTTAACACGTGTTATTGTAGATTACTTAAAGTTGATGAAATGATGAATAGAGATTAAGAATATTCAGAAGAAGAGCACCTTTTAATTGAAAAAAAATGGTATCTTTTTTTGGAGTCTATTATACAATAGTTAATTTTAAAGGCAAATAAACCCTTCAAACTCCACTTATTATGGGCTTATATTCTTAGTGATAAATTAGATAACCATTATCGTTCTCTAATCGAGCTTATGAATACAATCCATTCTAAGCCCAGTTTTCAAGAAGTATATTCAGTTTATAGGTATTTATTTATAGGTTTTTATTATTTTGAATAAGTTTAACGTATGTTATTTTCTAAAATTTAGACATTAGTGTATTATTTAACAAAACATGTTTGAAGAATTCGATAAAAAAAGTGAAAATATTAAAGAATTAGATTATGATAAGATAGTTATTTATTCAGATAAGGTAAAATTTGTGTTAGAAGAATATATTTCAACTTAAATCTATATAAAAGATTGTCATTTTGCAAGAGGAAATTGATAAATCATGTGTTTTGCATATGAATTATTGGAGAGAATTAATGGAATAGTCTCCAGAAATTCAAAAAATTGAGTAAATAGGATAGAGGATTACTGAAACTAATTTTAAAATAAAGTAAATGTTTGATGATATTACTGGAATATATCCTTAAAATATAAAGCTGTTGACTCTCTATGGTAATTATTTAAGATTAATATTAAACGAAACAGAAGAGAGTGCTAAATACCTAGATAGTGTGGATTCAATTAAAAAGTAGCAAGCTAACTCATAAGCTTTACTTGATTTGCATAAAATTAAGTATGGATAAAATTCTAAAGTAGGAATGATCCTATGCAATGCAAAGCATGATGTCGTTGGAACTATTCATAAACTTAATAAAGAGGCGCTTATGTAATTTTCTCTATATAAAAGCTATATTTTAATACTAAATTTAACTTCAAAAGGATTACGAAATTTAAAAAACATGAGTTAATTGATCAAAATGTCTCTAAAATTATGCCTAAAATTTATTAAGATCTTCATGATTCCTTTATGGTTAATTTTTTAGTGACATCATAACCAAAAGTAATGGAGACAGATAGAATTGTGATGGTTTAAAATAAGGTAATTCTAATTGAAATAAATGTATCAATTTAATTATTTATTTTTTATAAAAAAGTGTTTTTAACTCATTCCTTGCTCTATTTATTTAAGAATGGTGAGTACATTAGAAGAAGGTTTGCTTATTGCAGGTTTTATAAATGAAATCTAATACAAGAAGCCTTACAAATAATCTCAAAAGAAGTCAACTTCATCTTTAAATGCTGTTGGTTTATCTAGTTCAGATCATTATATTCTCTATAGACCTGATAATGATGTTGTAGAAGGAATTAGTAAATCCTTGACTAATAAATTAGGAATCCCTGTTGATGACATATAAAGAAAAATGCAATCAAATTCTAATCTTTCTATGGGTAAAATTAATATTGTTTAAAAAAATTATTATTAAAAATGAATAATATATCTTAGAAAGAATAGTTCCAGATATATATGATCCCGAAGGAGTAGAGAATATGCAAAATGGAAATGGATAATTGATGGAATTAGACGTTATTTAGATATTATATTATTATATGTTGGATGAAGAAGATGAAGATGCAGTTGATGATTCAGACAAATAGGAAAGCGATGAAGATGGTTCTAATTCCTCATCTAGCATCAGCTCTGAAGTAGATAGTGGAGAAGAAGGGCTTTCTAAAATTACAGAAGAAGATAAGTTAATAGATCCCAGTTAAAGATCTAAAAGGTAAAGTAGAGGAAAATCTTTCTCTGAAAAGAATTCGTTAAAATCCAAGATAAATAAAATGCAAAGATTAAAAGTTAGAGTTTACTTGGTCCAATAAGACAATTTCTCAGGGAAAAAGGTTTAACTTAAACTTAAAAGCGTTTTTATATTTCTAACCAATATTATGATATTATTAGATTAATTTAATAAAGCTGACTGAAGAAGAGGATAGTGAGGATGGAAAGAGCGAGTATAAAAGAAATGATTATAAGAAACTTGCTAAAACTTTAATTGGAGGGAAGACGTTAACAGCTAGACATAATGATTCTGAGAAAGAAGATCTCCAAACTAAAGATTCAAATTAGAATGAAAAAGAGATAGAATAATAACTGGGGAGAATCAAAAGCAATAGTTCAAATGGAACAGAGTCTCTTTCATAGAATTATGATTCTTCTTAATTGCATGAATCAGTCAATGAGGAATAGATGAGAAACTTAAAAGATTTTAAAGCAAGAATATCAGAAAAGAAAATACCATAATCTGTGTAAATAATGGATAAAGTGATATATTTTCTCTTAGCTTTTGTTAGCAGTTTGCTTATAGCAGAATTTGTCATAAAATATAATTCGACAAATGACTTTTAAAAAGGAGCAACATCGATAACGAATTCTTACAACAGGCATAATTAAATGAGTGACATCAACTATTATTCTCGAAAAATATGGGCTATAGCCAAGTAATTAATTATCAAAAGTAATAAAAAATTATCTCAAAAACAATTTAATAATATTAAAAAAGCGATTATTGGGCTCCCCCTTCTGGTTCAACAAAGCTAGCCTTTATGAAACTAAACTAAGATACAGTAAAATAAAATTAAAAAAATTGTTCTAAAATTTAGTTTATTGTTTATTCTAATAAAAACAGCTAGCTTAACATGTTACCCTATTATAGAAAACATAATTTCAGATTATCAAAGATGTTTTGGAAGTGAACAAGATTACTCCTAATACATATAATAATATTTATATTAGTACAGAATCTATGCTTTAAAATGGTGATGTAGTCGAAAATTAGGTTGAATTCACTGATTCTATTTTTTCTTATACAACTGGCTCTAGCTCTTTATCTAATTCTACTCTAGAAAATATGTAATTTCCAGATGGGAAAGTTACAAATCCGTAATATTATTTAAGAAATACTTAAACTATAATAAATTAATTAAATAATAAAGGTTATTTATAGGATCTTCTTAGAAGTACTTCTATTATAATAAAGTAAATGGGATATTTGTTTAGAGAGACACATCTGAATAATTAGCAGATTTAATGCTCAATTTCTATTATGATTTAACTAATTATTATCATGATAAAACATTAACTATTTTTATTATTGCTCTGGTTGTAGTCTTTCTTGGTATTATTGCAATACTTCCTTTTCTTTTAAAAGTCCATAAAGCAAACAATAAGGTTCTTTCGTTATTTGGATTGATATCAATTAAAGAAATATAAGAACTTGTAGTGAAGGTTGAGAACTTTTAAAATCTATTCTTAGACTCAAAAGAAGATGAGAGAATTACAGAATTATCTAAATTACAAACATAAAAAGCTTCGTTATAAAACCAATAAACATAAAATGCTCAAGCAAATAACCATGTTGAAGAAAAAGAAATTTTTGAGATAAAAAATGAAACTGAATCAGATAAACTGAATGAATCTCAAAATGCTTAGAATAACTTTGAAGTCTATAACAAACTCTAAGATAATAATATTAATAATTTCTAACATGAAGCAGAGCATGAAGAGAATCAAGAATCAACTCATAGAAGTTAAAATCAAAATAACTCTCAATTAATTATTGTAAAACAAATTTAATTATTATTATTTTTTTATAATACATCAATCAAAATCTTTTGATTTTTTTGAAATCCACTTAATTAAGAAAGGTGATAAGACTTACAATAGAAAGTTAAATACTTAAGATATTTAAAATAATTTGTTTTTTTTATTGAGATATATTGGTTAAAATTAATATAAAATCATTATTATTTAATAAAATATTTTTAATAATTTCAATAATTAGAATGGTAAAGATAAGTAATTTAACTAAAATAATATGTCTAAGTTTGCATAAATATAACCTGCAATAGCTTCAGATAATAAGTTATCATAGAAAAAAGAAAATAATGATATAGAAATGGCAGATGTCTCTCTTTAAGATGCAGCATCTTATTAGAAATCAAGGGATGCAAAAACTAAGAATAAGGAAAGAAAAGGAAGAGAAAGGAAATTAAGCTAAAAGATTGAAAGGGATGAAAAGGAAGTACTATTAGAAAGAAGTTAAAAAATTATGGAATCAACAAATTCAAGTTCGCTTCTTGATATTTATAAAATAATATTCTTCTCTCTTATTTTCTTTTCAATTTTTATTGTACTTTACTTTACTAATGAAACTAATCTGTCAAATATAAGGAGTATCTTCTCTCATTTCTAGCTACTATAATAAAGAAACCCTTT
Organism: Tetrahymena borealis; assembly: GCA_000260095.1. Lineage (NCBI taxonomy): Eukaryota > Ciliophora > Oligohymenophorea > Hymenostomatida > Tetrahymenidae > Tetrahymena > Tetrahymena borealis. The sequence goes on along the minus strand of JH651293.1, from coordinate 38,891 downwards.
AATCAAGTAAATAAATAAAAACATTATAAATTTTATTTAACTATTTCAAATTTTTGTTAATTCATTTATTTTCAAAAAAGATATACTCAGTTATTTAGTATAGAGGAATTATCTACTGGCTCTTAGTAAAAATATTAGGGAGTAGAATTGAGAGAACTTTTTTCAGATAAAATTCTAGAATAAGACTAATAAACATTTGATACTGTCTCTGATTCGTTCCCCAGTTAGTTTGATAATTACCTCTCACTTTTCTATAATTTAAATTATGAGAATATATGTACAACTCTTATTATTTAAAGCACAGACTCTAATAATAATCTAAATTAAAATGAGTGTTAGACTGTTTCTAATCATGTTCTTTAGAAAGGAATTAAGTTGGCAACATAGAGTCTCATTTTAAGTATTTATTTATTAATAGATGAGGAAATTGAATAATAAATTTTTATTTATATAAAACTAGATACACGTAATATAATTTAGTAATATAGAAAAGAAACGACCCCAACAAGCAAAATAGCTGATTATATAAATGGTGATGACTTTTAAAACACTGATAGACTTTTACTTTATATTTCAGGTCCTAATAATTCCCTGAGAGAGAATTTTTAAAGTGCTATTCAAGATTATTTGGATTCTTACTTTTCTACTTGTTTGGGATTATTTGTCTCATTCTTCTTGCTCTCTCTTTCTATTCTAGCATTATGTTGGATACCTTTCAAAAACAATTTAATCAAGAAGGTATGGAGAGTTAAAGGAATGCTGAATATGATTCCTATGAATATTCTTGTAAATGATTAAAATGTAAAAGAAGCTATTTAAAATCAAAATATATTAAAAGCAGTGCAATGAATGAAGAAATTAATTTTTGTTTATAAATATTAATTATGTGGAAAAAAATCTTTAATTTCTTGCTTGCTTACTTTCAATAAATAATGTTATCTCTCTATCTTTATAATTCATTTTCATAATTAGATTTTATAATCTTTAATTTATTTCATCAATTAATTTTAATTATTTATTTATTCTTTACATTTTTGGAGATTTATGAATTAATTTTTAATATTAAGCTTTATGGAAATATTAAATTGCAATAACAAATATATGTAAGTATAGGTTTGGTAGAACTATTTAATTAACTACTTTTAAATTCTATCGTAATAAATAAATTATGAAAACTTTTATGCATCAAAATAATTCTCCACAATTAAGAAAGTAGAGATTTATATTACTGTGAGGTATTGCTTTTTCATTCTCAAAGTTTCGCTTTATCAGATTCAAGGGTTGGATCAAATGCAGCATTCTAATGATAAAACTTATTACCAAGAGCAGCAGGAGGATCTGTAGGAGGTTATTCGTTCTATGGTTAGCCAAATTATTGAGACTGATAAGGTTTTACTTCCTAATTATTACCTTAATTTGTTTCACCAGTAGGAATTGTTCCTTAATATTAATGAGAGGGTTATGTAGCTACATTCTGCCCGTAAGGTAAAGCACCACTATAAATAACATTTTTAGGTATTTCAGTAGTTTCTTTTATAATAGTTATCTTTGTCACATGGTCTATAGCTACTGCTTAACCAGAACAATCTAAGGCACTATTTTAAGTTAATTGAGCCTCAAGATGGTTTAATTACTACTATTTTAAGGCTTATCTTTTTTTAAATCTTAAGTACAGGAATATGGTAAGTACTAATGCAACAAATAACCCAACCGTTAATCCAGTAATCAATCCTGTACTTGTTTCTTCTGAATCACATTCTGAATATGTTCCACACTCCTTTTCAAAAGTGCAGTATTTACAATCCTAAGAGGTTGCACACTCTTTACTTTCGTATGTGCAGTAACCCTATTATATTTATTTAAAAAAATTGCATAAATAAGTTAATAAATAAACTAGAGTATTGAAAAACTAAATCAATTTAGTATAATTAGATGCTATATATCACTTTCGTTTTAATTAATTTAAAGTCATTTATTATTTCTAAATATATTCTAACAAGGTTGATCTCATTTTAAATATTTTTTAATCACCTTATAAGTAACTACATCGACCAAGATTCGAAGAATAGACAGAAATAAATATAAATACTAGATGAATTTTTATTCATCATGATAATTTTATGAAATTATAAAGGTGAATTATTCAGAGTTCATTTTAATATAAGTTAGTCCATCTAAATAACAATGGTATTAAAAAACTAAGTAGAAATAATTTCAAAAGGAGTTACTTCTTTATCGCAACATCCGCCAGAAAAAGTGCAGCATGTCTTAGCCTAAGTAGTTGATAAAAAGATTAATAAAATGGGTAGAGTTATTAATAATCTTTATTTCATTATTCTTTACTTAAAATACTTGTTTTCAATAATTGTTTGTTTTTTTTTTGTTTGCATTATTTCTTAAATTAATTTTTACATATTTTTAAAGATTCTTCACAAAATTTATAGTACAATTTTACTTTTTTTGAATTTTTCTAAATTATTGAATGATATATTTCAATTTTTGAGTCACTTACTACACTAACTAAAGATATTTTTGTAGAGACCATTCTTTATTATTTTATTTCCCTACTAACATCTAATATTTTATATTCAGTTTTTCTAAATGAATGGCTAGAAATAGTATCAATTTATTTGTAAAAACAATTAAAATCCTTTAATTGATTTCCCTCGTTTTATATTAATATTTAATGCTGCTTGTTTATTTTCAAGATAAACTAAAAATGATCTTTATTTATCTCTCAGTGGCAAAATATTAAATTAAGAAAATTTAATTATTTGTACTTTGATTTCTTAAAATATTTTTAATTATTAGTAATTACAGCAGATTGACTTATTTTAAGCCATAAATGGCAAAATTGTATCTTTTAAAAGAATTAAGGTTTAATAATAATATCTTAAAAATATTTATTTATCCAACCAACCATCCAACTTTAAGCCGACAGAATACCAATTAAAAATTAAATTAAAATATCATATATTATTTTTAAATTGAAAGTATTATTTTGAAAGATACTTAGGTAAATTATTACTCTTAAAATAAATAATTTATTTCATAATATATTTTTTGAGTAATTTATTAATTAAATTAAAGCAATAAAACAAGGATTGATTCTATAGATGGACAGTAATAGACTGATAAGTCTATCAATAAAATTATATTAGATATTTTAGTTAGTCGATTTACTATTTTCAAATTGGAAACATATAGAGAGAAGATTTGCTTATCTTTGGTATTTATTAGTGCACAAGGCATATTAATTCATTTATTTCAATATGCTTTTAATTTATTTATTTTTAAAGATTTTTGATTTGATTGCAAAATAATCTAAATAAAATACTAATAGGGTCAATCAGAAGAGTAGTCAAAATTGCTCAATTTTAAATTAAGAAAAAGAATCTTTCTAAAAATACAAGAAAAAAACTTGATAAGTATAGTTAAATAGGATTACAATTGAAGAGATGTCTTTATTTCAAACAAAAGAATGGTGGAGCACAAGAGTGTCAGGAAATGATGAATTTGATGATAAACATTTATGCATCGCAAACATAGATAATAATTCTAAAAATTAAGATAGGATTATAGTTGGTTCATTCTAAGGGTATTTAAGAATTTATGCTCCTAAAAGAAGAGAATATTAAATAGATGATATGATTTTCGAATAGAATTTCAATGAACCCATCATATAAGTAATTGTTTTGCATCAGTTTTTAAATTATTTAAATATGAAACTCATCTATTGCACAAATAGTTAAACATCTCCCCTAAAGAATGAAATAAATTTATAGATTTTTAAATAGATTAAATCCCATTTTTTAAAACTAAGGTTGGATGTGGTTATTATTCACCTAATCCTGGATTACTTCTATTATCCGTATTATTTTTTAAAAAATTGTGTGTATTTGAGTGTGAAGCTTAACCTGACCAAAGAATTACCTTGAAAAAGACTTATGTTTGTAATCTGTCTCGAAATGCTTATAATATGGTAATATTATTCATAATTAAGTGAATAGGAAATTAAATATGCATATCTTAATTAGTGTTAAGGTTAATTTGGAGGTGCTTAAAAAGATTTAATTTGTGTTTAAAGTTGTGATGGCTTGCTCATGATTGTAGAATCAGATTAAATTACTGCAGGAGTTTAATTATAAGAATTCCTCTTGCCATCACCAATATCTTATAATCCTATCACAGATCAAATTGTTTTGCAAAGCTCATCCTATGAAATTGAAGCATATAAAATTTCAAACATAGGTGCAGTGAGTAATTCTAATGGAACAAAGGTAATTAATTAATTAATAAATAAATAAATAAATTATTTTACTAATTTTGAAGATTAAATAGTTTAAAGTTATTTTTAAACTTAAATCTAATAATAATAATAACTATTAAAAAAAATTTAAATGGCAAAACAAGTAATATAAATCTATTATTAATAAAAATTTTAATTTTAGAAATTACTACCAGATTGGAGTTTGAATATTGGAGAGTAATGTTTAAAATTAGAAAGTGTTTGTCGTGATCATAAAGTATTCGATTTTATTGCATTGACCGAAGAAGCTTTATATGTTATTACATAAACTGGGTAAGTAAGATCATAAAAAAGATTTGAATATCCTGCTGCTAATTTCTTTATAAATGAAGTGCCTGAAAAACATTCTAAAGCAGTATTGGACCCTCTAAGTTAGCAACCATTGCGTGTTATTAGTTTAATTATCTCCTCATTCACTCATCATCTAATGATTTATGAAGATTTTTAACTTCTTTGGGCAACAAAGTAATTAGACTTAGTTATTTTTATTTTTAACTAAAATTAATTCAAAATAGAACGGATTATGTAAATCATGGTATTGGAATTGGACATTTTGATAATCAAAGAGGTTTAATTGTAGGACTGAATGACGAAGGATGGTTGAATGTATCCTATCTAGGGACTGAACCACCTTCTAATTAGCTTGCAAATTTTGCACCTCTTCCAGGATCTCAATTTACTATTAATTAAATTAGTGATATGTATGAACAAGCATTTTAAAAAATAAATCAAATGGAAAGCAAATAATAAGTTAAGAAACCCGAAACAAATGAAAAAATGAACATCAATGTTTAAGTAAATGTTACTTTTGTAAGGTTTATAAAATATTACAATAAATATTTTAATTAGGTTTCTGGACCCATCCCTGCATATGATTATGTCTAAGATGAATAAAAATACTATGCATTTGAAAATGGGTAAGTAAAATGTGCAAAAGTTCGTTTAACTTTATCATATACTGGAATAAAAGCAACAGATGTAATGATAACACTTACTCTTCCCCCTAATTTAGTAGTACCATAAAATAAAATGCCCCATACTGTATCAGAAATTACAAGTGACTATAACTATGAATTCCCTATTTATGTTTTGAAAAATTACACTCCATCAGATTGCTAGGTAGAAGTGCTTGTATCTTACCATAACAATGTCCCAGGAAGTAATTAATCATCCTTGTTTGGATTAAAATATCTTTTTCTATTTTTAAAAACTTAGAGTAAGCCAATAAAGATCCTAGAAATTCTGTAGGTAGAATAGATCTTCCTTGTGGATTGTAGTGTCATTTAGCTGTCCCAATAAAAAATGCCAACTATAAAATTAATTTTAATACAAATTTACCTTGTGAGAATGTAATTGAATAATCCTAACTACTATGTTTTTGATAATAATTAAATTCTTAATTTTAAATTAGATTGCTGAAGTATTTAAAGATGTAGTAGAAAAATGTCAAAATATAGATGAGTGTCTTGTTGCTCCTAATACTTATACATTTGAATACTCAAACGGAAACTATGGTACTATTTTATGTTCGAAGCAAGGAGATAAATATAGAATCCAGAGTTCATCATTTGAAGGAGTATACTTTACTATGCTTTACTTCTTCTAAAAGATTAAAAAATATTAAGAATCAAGTAATTTCAATTTATATTACTTACTTAAATTTTAAAAAACTAATGCAAATATCTCTAATTTTTAATCAAAATCAAATAGATAATTAATAATACTTTTATTTTATTTTTAGAAAAGAAAGTTGCAGAGTTAACATTCACTGAAGCGATTACTTTCTAAGATTTCTTCACAGTGGTAGATTCTCATTACTTATTACGTCATAAGCTATAAGATTCTAAATAGCTTCTTGAAAAGAAAGCAGCAGAGTTCCGTACTATTTAAAAGAGACTACTGACTAGATTCAAAGAAAAAAACCCTGCACCTATAAATAATTTAGATATTCTTATGCAAAAAGTAACTTTGATTGTTATATTTTCTAACATTATTAAATCAATTATCTAAATAAAAGAGTTTTGATGATTTGATATAATTGGCTAACAAATAAGAGAAATTGTAAGAATAATTAAAAGAAGCAACTAATAATCTTTCAATCACTGTTAAACTAATTCTTTGGCTTTTCAAAATTAGATTTAATCTTTCATCAGAAACTATGTATTAACTTGAAAATGCTATTTCTAGCGATATTCTTGGAGATGAAGAAGAAATTGGTTGGGAAGAAATCACTAATGCCAATGTTATTTATTTATTAAAAGTAGTCATGAAAAAAGAAATAAAAGAAACTCACCTCAACATTTAAAAAATTGAAGATTTCTCTAAGTTTAAAAAGAATCTTGCAATTGTATTTGATAAAATTTCAAAAGGGAGCAGTGGAAAGGATTGAGTATACTTATATATTTTAATAATCAACTTATTTAATAATAATTCGAATCATAAAAATAATTATATTTCCTACTAATTCATTTCTTTATTCAATAATATCAAAAATATATAGATGAGGAATAGATCTTTTTAAATGAATATCAAATGTATTTTGATGGATAAACTAATCATAATAAATTTTAATCAATTTGAAATATATTAAGTGTATTTAGTGAAAAAATTCTATCTATTTATGAGAGATTTTTATATTTACTGAAGTAATTTGAATAAAGAGGTTAGTAAGTACTTTTGATTTATATTATTTAAAATAAAGAATAAAGTATTTATAAGATATTTTTATTAACTTCTCATAAATAAACAAAATAATGGACATATTAAACAAAATAAAAATAAATCTTATATCATTTATTATGATAAAATGAATTGAGAATACTTCAATTAGCTAGAATAAAAAAGAATTTTAGTAAACTAAAAATCCAATTAGTCCAAAAAAGTAAAAAAGTACTCAGATTTTGTTAAATAATTAACCACTTATGTCATTTCACTTGTTTATAATAAGTAAAATAGGTTTTTTCTTATCTAGATCTTACTCACTTTTATTCATTCTAGTGTATTATTTTTGCTAATTTTATTCATTTTCTAATTTTCACTCTTATTCATATACTTATTGCTATTTTTATGGTCAAATAGCACTTGAATCATTATTTTTGATCAGTTTTTTAATTAGTATAACTTTGTAATGAGGATAATTTATTATTATATCAAGTAAAGGTGTTTTGTAAGCATTAAGTTACTTAATAAAAAATAAATAATTTGTCTAATAATTTATTTGAATTCTTGAAATTCCTATCAAAATTTTATTTTGATAATGATAATCAAGTAAATATGGTGATGGTAAGAAATTTTTAATTTGCATAAATTTGGTAGATTTGATTGATTACCATAAAAATATTTAATTACAAATGCCAAATATTAAATAATACTTTGACTGACTGGGAGGAAGAAGTAAGTAATTAAATATAATTTAAGTGGTAATCATTATAGATCAATGAGATCTGTAAATTAATAATTTCAGTAAATAACTAAAGAGATTAATCAATTGTAGCCTATAGTTTGATTTTCTTTTGTGCTTAAGATTATAGATGCATATCTATCAGATTAAATAATTAATATACATGAATATTTTCAATATTTATTATTAATTCTCAAAGTAATCCGCCAATATAAAAAAGCAATCAAAAAGAGGGAATCTCCTACCGTCATCAAGTTCATAGCCCATACAAATATTCATAGCGATTCATAGTGTATAAAGAGATATCATCCTATTCACCGATGATTAATAATGATCTGAATGATTCTATCTCTTCTTATTCAGAAGGAACGCCAATAGTCAACAAAATTGATTAGAATTTTGAAGTAAAATAAATTCCTTGATCGAAAATGAGAATGAAATTAATTTGGATATTTTAAAATTATTATTATAATTCAAACTAGTTTTTCAGTTAAATTAACTTAAATGGAGGAATGACTACCCCAAGAAATGACAAAAAGTAATCAAGTAAGATGCTTTAAATTAAATTTTGAAAATTAATAAGCATAATCAGAATCTTTTGTAACTTGTATTGTCCTATAAAAAAGAAGTAGAGAATGAAAACCAGCCAATCCAAAACAGTAAAACAATGAAATTGGAAAGGAAGTAAACTATAGCTATAACTTCAGAAGAGACTGTTATTTTACCTAATTTAAAGAAACCAATCAGAATATTTACAATTTATGAAAAAGACAGTAATATTCTTTATATCCTTTGCTTTATTAAGATCTAGATTTACTTTATTTTAGAAATTCAATGCCTAAAAAAGGATTAATTATAGTAGAATAATTCTTTAGAAAATCAAATAAGCACAAAGAAACTAAATATTTTTGCTATTTTCTAATTAAAGCATTAATTAATTATCTCCCAATTATAACCAAACATTTTAAATTACTTTTTGTATCTTTTTCATAGGAATTTTTTCTCTATTTTCTATCTTCTCGAAACCCATTAAATAATAAATGCTATAATAAGAATAGATGAATTGTAGTAAATTAAGGGTATTCATAAAAGTATATTAAAACCTAAGTTTCAAAATCTATTAATTAGATATAATTAGAAAATTAAAATTAATTAACTTAATTATAAATGACTAATAAATAAATCAACTCTTCTGCAAGCGAGCCTTCAAGTCCAGGTTTAAATATTTTTGACAGTGTGTTAACATTCCTAATAAATAAATCAAAGTTGAGAAATGCTTCCGCTTGCAGAAATAGTTCTATTAATTTAAGAAACAACTATCACCTATCGAACAAAGTTGAATAAAATACAATAAATCTTTGTAATAATAACTCTAAAAATAGAATTTATGGCAACTAAAAAAAGATTTTATTTTCAGAGAACATATTGATAAATAACTTTATTCCTAATAATTTAGAAATAACAAGCACAGAAAATGGAGATTCAAATAATCAAAAGGAAATAAATTTTCTTAGATAATCAAAGTTTGAAAGAAAGTCCAATGCAAATGAATTTAATCACTAAACAATTCCACATCCATCATTACCATTAAAGACAAAGAGATGTCTATCAGGTGATATTGTCAAATATAAATCCTTAATGTAAGTTTTGGATGATGAGTATAGACTTGAATAATAATAAGATTCATTCCCTACTATAATGATAGCCCAAGGTATTACTCCTGTCACGGATGGCCGTAGAAAAAGCTAGCTTATATCATTCCCTAGAAAGAACAAAAAAGAAAGCAATTCATTAGCATAAAAGTTTCTCATTATGAGGTAACAAAGAAAGAAAAAGAAATAAACAAAGAGATTAAGAAGAAAAAGTTGTACTTGCCATGAATGTGGTGGACCTGCGACTTCGTATTAACTTAAATATAATGACATAGAAATTGATACTGCAATGGCAAGAAAAGTGAAATTAGCTAACATAGTAATTGAAAATCTTAAATACTAAACTTTGGAAAACAGATCCTTAAAATTAAAAAAAGAAAAATAAATGAATGCATTAAAAGCAGGTAATTTTTAAAATAACCATATTATTTTTGACAATTTGATTAAAATAATGGAATAAATTTGAAAATTTTTGATTACAAGATAGAATTACAAACTATCTATCTACAAATCTAAAAAATCAATAAAAAAAATTTAAAAATAGTAGATATTGTAATCTATGAATAGAATCTAAGTATAAGTAACTAATATAGATTAAAAAAACTGAAATTAATTAAATTCCAAATAATCTATTTGACTCTTATCTTATCAATTCTTATTTATTTAATAATATCAATTAATAGCACTCGAAAAGACATTCTGTGAGTAATTAGAAAAAGAAGGATAATCAGAATAAAGGCAATTAGATCAATAATAGTATTAACAGGAATAAATCAAATATGATAGAGGATTAGGAAGAGTAAAAACTCATGTGACATTCTCTGGCGACATGTCTCCAGATAAAAACACTCCTGCAAGTAAAATGACAGACTAAGATTATAGAGAGAGATTGACTTAAACAGATTTAGATAACTACAAATTCAACAGAAATAAATCAAATTATTCGCGCCCTCAAGAAAACCTAAAGAGGTTGAAGTAGACTATGGTTTAATACAATATAATAGAGTAATTAATAATATTATTTCTTTCTTTTTATTTCTACTTTAATTAATTTTTAACCAAAATTAAAATTTAGATCACTAACTAATATCAATGAGGACTAAAATAGCTTTCAAAATAGAACATAAAGACTTTCAAATAAAAATCTAACTATGAGTCTAAAGAGTTTAAATATTCCTGAAAGACAGTAATTTTATCATTCAAATTATAATTATTATTAATTTCTTTTTGTGTATTCAATTAGATCACCAGAGAAAAAATCATACCCATATAAATTACAATAAAGGGGTACTTAAAATAGCAATCTAAAATAATTACCTCCTAAGATAATATTAAGAAAGGATTTACAAAACCTATTCTTTAAATAATCTGCCGTTTTTGATAGAATTCTAGATGATTTAGAACAGACAATCCCTGACGATTCTCAAAAAACTTAAAGATCAACTTTACAAGTAAATAAATAATACTCTCTTTGCTATAAATAAATAATTTTTAATAAATTTAATAAAAGATGCCTTTAATAAAGAATGCTCCAGGATCTTCTATAGATTTATCAGGAAATACTCAATAATTCTTTAATAGTGTTATCTAATAAAGATAAAATAAAAATAACAGCTATCAACCTTCAGAAATTTCTTTAAAAATACCTCTAACAACAGGAAGCAAATACAATATTACTCTATCAACTCCAATGAAATAAAAGCAAACAGATAAAATATTCTTTCACTAGAGTAATTAAAGTGAACATAATATATTCTTTAACAAGGATTTAAATACTACTAAATCTCAGCTTTTAAATCCTTACACTAGAATGAAAATGACTCCACTTCGTAATAGAAGTCCACATACTCTTCCTTAAATAGAAGTAATGAGCTCTTCTTGCAGAAAGTGAAAGAAAAGCAAGGTTTTTTAATAAAAATAAATTTATAGTATCACATATTAAATTATTTAATATTTTCATATAATCAACCAATAAAAAATAGATTAATTCTTATTTGAGTGTGTATCTCTTTATTTCATGTATATATATTAAAAATGTATAAATTTCAATATAAATTAAAAAAATAGTATAATTATTTTAAATCAAAGATATATAAATCCTTTATCATTCATTCTTACTCAAATTTAACTAATATAAATGTCAACTTTCTAACATATTTATTTATTTTTTTTACAGATTTTAAATCATTCATTAGAACCTTCAAGCTTTCTTGTCAGCTCAGGAAGTTCTACATAAGAACAATCAATTTTATCTGATTAACATTCCATTTTTCCATAACCAATCTAACTATCATATACAAACCAGTTAAGAGCTGGCATTTTGTCCTCTAATTAATTTCATAAAAAGATAAAGAAAAATATTTAAATTGTCTGTTATTTTAAAAATAATTAATAATCTTACTAGCAATAACTTTAATATACTCTTAGCTTGCCACACTTCCAATAACTGAATAGACAGGGCAGTGTTCAATACCATAGAATTTAGCAAAATTAGTATAGAATTCTCTATCATCTTCATTCTTAATATTAGAATTAGCAAGCTCGACTATTTTAATCAAAACCTATTCGTTTTCTTAGCTAGGATTGTATGGATCGTATTTCAAATTCTATTCTTCAGCTCTTTTCATCACTTTTTATTAAAATAAATTATTATTAAGATATGTAAAGAATCAAATTTACTTTAAATAGCATGATAAACAGGTCTAGCTCCTCTTGGATTTAAATTCAAAAAATTAACTATTTTATCAGATTTAATTGTTGCTTTATGGAAGTATTCAAATAATAATGGTTCTTTAACCCATTTTCCTTACACCAATTTCATTTTTTGTGACTATGGTTTTGCCCTTTTGTATTAAAAGATATTAGTTTAATAAATAAGGAATATTATGTTTGTATCTTTTGATATTCTTACAAAGTACATTCGAAAGCAGATCCAAGCGAAACATAGAAGAAACCATAAAGTCCACAGCAAAGTTAATTATAATAAGGAATATTTAAAATGTGACTTATTTCATCGTACAACTCCTAAAATAATTAATGAAATTGTATAAAAATATTAATAATTTGAAGTCAATGAAGAATAGTTTATACCATTTCTCTAAATAATGGAGTTGATGAAGTAATTATATTAAATTGATTGAAGAAATCTTTTGAAAAGCTGCATTCAACTTCCTTTTCTAGAATATGTTTTTCATAGAATTGATTGACATTGAGAGTAGGGTATAAATCTATCTTGACCATAGGATTCATTTCTTATAACTTGGCTTTGACAACTTCACCTCTCTATTAAATACGATTTAATTATTAATCATATTCATAAATAAATAAAAAATGATGTAATATGTATTACAATTTTTCCTAGATCATTAGGTCCTATAAGGAAATTAGTTTCAACATCATCTTAATTTACAATATCATTATCTGCAAATGAAATATTAGTTCCACAAAGAATCAAATTCTTAGCTAATTCAGTGTTGACACCATTTGCAGGTGTTAAGAAAACCTTTGCATTCAATAATCTATTTTATTATCAAAATAATTTGTACAAAGTCCTTCAATTTAATGGTACTTTACCTTTTTTATACTTCTATACCAATGAATCTTTATCTATCATAGACTTGTAATTCTTCATTAGAAATCTCTTTTTAGTTAGAACTTCCTTCTTAAATTGATTCAACCTCCATTTAAAATCTTTTCTTTTTATCTATAATCTTTATATTTTGATTCTTCTTAGCCAATATTCTATCTAAAATAAAGCGATAATTTATATTTTAATTAATTAAATAAGTAAAAACTACCAATCACCCTCTAAATATTTTCAATATAATATATAAAAATAAGAAGGCAGCATTCAATAGTATCTATTGATTTTTGTTGTTAGGATTGAGAGAAGAAACATTGCTAAAAAATTATTTTAAATTATTTATAGAAATAAATTTTTAATAGATTTAAACTATTTATTAAACTCATAACTTTAATACATATTTTTAACTAAAAATAATATAATAGTTAAGGTATTTATTCTTAATATGTAAATAACTCACCTTATTAAATGAGAACTAAAATAAATCAATGAAGGAGTATTTATTTATCTATTAACTCTTCAATGTAATGTAATTAAACTATATTTATAATTCTAAAATTTTATAAGAATAAATAATATCATCTATTTTTTTGATGTAATATACTCATTTTTAAAGTTTAAAATTTTAAAATAATATTTAAAAAGCTTCTTACATCAAGTTCTAATAAGAAATCTTTTTTTAATTCTGGAAAAATTAAATATTGTAACAAATTATTAATTATGAATGAAAATAATAATTGTAAATTTTATAATTTCCTTAGAAAGCGATTTATTATTTCAATAAAGCACCTCTTGCTGTATATATTTTTATAATAATAAGAATTAAATAAATACAATATTCTATATAATTCTACCTAGTTAAATTGATTGCTTCTAGGATTTATAGAAGTTTATTACTGAAGTAAAGTATTACCAACTCATTTTATATTTACTCTTACACAGTGAAATTTAGAATAAATAAATATATTTTAGATATTTTTTTGGGTTGTCTTAATTTATGAGACACAGTAGTTAGTATATCAAAATATTTTCCCATAATAAAAACTTCCATAGAAAAGAAATATTAAATTAAAAAACTGAGATTAAATTTTGGATCAATTACTATTAAGAGCTTTAATATGCATTCTATCTAATAATTTAGTTATATAATATTGCACATAATTAAGTATTAAATAATTGAATTTTATTTGGCATAATTTTATCAATTTATTTTTATTATAAATACAAGCCTAATAAAGAAAATCCTATGTAATCAATAAAAATTTAAGTTATTGAACAATAAATGGATAATAGAATCTAACAATATTAAATTTCTTGGAGCGTAAAAAGATAAAAAATTCAAAATTTTAATTTTTTAAATCTTTGTATTGCGCGAGAATGTATTAGTAAAATAAAGTGAGAATGAAATGCATGAGCTAAATCCTACATTTTGATATAAAATAATAATTATTATACTAAGTGATGAAAACTTATATTTTGATTAATAAAAGGGTTAGTTTATCTTTATGAATAAATAGCAATTAAGAAGTATCAACTATAAAAACTTTAATAATAAGAATAATATCAATCAATTCAATATTTATTTGAGATCTAATAAAATAGCGATCACAAAAATATAATCTATAGTCATTAATTTTATAATATTAAGTTAAAAAAAGGCTACACAATTTAGTCTGGCTAGTCTAGTGAACTTCTCTCAGATTTATAATTTTTTGCTATCAGTTTATATTTTTAAAAGCACTTTCACTACACATAAAGAATATAAGAAATCAATCATAAAAAATATTTTAGAAATCAACATATTTAATTGGAGAGACCAATAATGGACAAATCATCAGATATTTTCAGCTAAGAATTTAATTTTAAGGAAGCAGAGGAAGCACCAGACGATTAATTAGAAATGAGGGATGTTTATTTCAATGTTATGGGTTCATCAAGACTTTCAATAAATAACTAGCTCAAAAAAAAACCAAAGAAATAGAATACTGCAAACTTCATTAGAGATCAAATAGAAAAGGCATCTAAAATAAAGGAAAAAGAAATGAATGAATAAAAAGAATAAATTACTAAAAACTAATACTCGTTTAATAATACAACAACAGCAAATAATAATAATAAAAACAATAATATTTAAAATGGGTAACAATATTATAGTAGCACAAATTCTGATGTTGAATAAGATGAATAACAAAAAACTCCTAATAATTTAACTAATCAATAGTAATATCTATCTTCCCGCTTAACCATCAATAAGCCATAGTACTAAAGCGGTATTTAATCTTCTTCGAATTAGATTCATTAGCAATCTTAATAATAAAAGAGAAATTATTCTCCATTAAACTAAAACTTACCTTAGTAGACAGCAAATAACATATTTGAATAATAAAATAATTTATCTAATTATTAAACGAATGGTTTCTAAAGCAATAAACCTAGTAATATATAATAAAAAGACAACAATAAGAGCAAGGTAAATAACACCAAAAATACTTCTAATGAAAGTTCTTCTTCTGAATAGGATTATTAGGATGTTATTATAAGGAATAGTTTAGATAGAGGAAATATATCTTCCGGATACTAAAATCCTAGTAAGATTCAATAAAATACGTTAACATAAATAAATAATAATAGTAAGATTTAATAGTAGAAATAAAGTTAATTAAAAATCGGAGCTACTTGTGTCTAGAATAAAAAGAATAAAAAAAGAAGACTCGGTAAAACTATAATCCCTTCTAATAACCAATAATCTTCAAACATGTCTTAAATCTATCTTGGAAAGAGAAATAAACCATTTTATAGTGCTAACAAATCATCTCAGTCAAGTTAGGGAGAGATCGATGATGATGTTGAAGAAGACCATAACTCTACCCTTACATAAAAATTTTAGAATAAATCTTAAATTCCACATGATTAGTTAATTCATTCTAACTAATTTACATATTAATAACAAGTGAATTAATAGTAGCAGCTTAAATTTAACTAATAATTTAATTAATAATAAAGAAGTCAAGATTAAAATGATACATCTGATTTGAGCCCTTCCATTTCTCACAAGCCTGCAAATAAATAATATATATATAATGAATTACATTTATTAAATTAAGATTCTTCGATTTAAAGTTCTTCTTTTAAATAGAATCTCAAATGTAGTTCTTCCTCACTATCAAATGAGTCTGAAATTGAAGAATTTAACAGTAAGATTTAAAACTAATAATTTAATAATAAATCCAGTTCATAATTCTTTTAAAACATGAAATCATCTTTAACAGTGGATCGTGATTTACCAATTAATTAGCTAAAAATGAAATCCAATAAATCTGTAATAAACAATGAAGATAATTTGGAAACTCATATTCTTGCTGCTGCAAATATGGGAAATAATTAAAATATTTAATAGTACAATTTAAGTGATAAAAAGATTGTTTCTCAAAGTCCTTCAAGGATATTATTAGAAAGTGGAATAAAGAAAAATTAATTGACAAATAACAATATTCAAAATTAAATGGAAATCAATACTAATAACAATTAAAAAAATGGAAGAATAGATTATTATTAAAAAGAGAAATTCATAAAATCAATTGAAGGCGATTAAAGCATAATAACCGTGAGAATTGAAAATGTGAGCTTAAAGCCATTTTAAACTGTCATTGCAGAAATAATTTCTGTAGATAGGATAAATACTCAGCTGATTTCGTTCTCATTAAAACCATCTTAGTTAATCCATGCTATTTTAAAGTAATCATATTCAATGCAAACTACTCTTAAAGTTGGAGGAGAGTACATATTTAAATTTTAAACATTAGAAAATTCTAGTCATTTACCTATAATTAATGTAAATGAGTACATCCCAAGATGAGATAATTTAATTTTGATATTATGAAATATTATAAAAGTAAATAATAATAAAGTAACTAGAATAAGATATTATTTTTTATAAAAAATTAAAATATTTATTTCTTCTTTTCAAGATAAAATTAAGATATTTAATAAATATCAGCTATAAATCTTATTAAAGAGGCAACTAAATTTTATATACTATTATTCAAATTTTACATTTATTACTAAATTTTGATGATAAATTAAAAAGATTAAAAAATTACAGTAAAGTAAATATATTTTTGTATGAATCATATTAAATATTTAGATTTTTTCCATTCAAATTCTCTAAAATCTACAATTAAATTATATAATTTTTTCAAAATCTATTACTAAAAGTTAATTTTATATTTATATTAAGCATTTTACTTTTCTATCATACTCTAAACTTATATTATTTATTTGAAAAAATATATATTTAGTAAAATTTATTTATTTTTTTACTAACAAAATTTTAAATTGATTTTATTATTTATATTAGTAGATAGATGATAATAAAACATAAAATAATTTAGGATGATATTAGAAGAATTATCATATATTACTTACTATGATTAACTTAATTAAATAATTAATTTATCATCAATCATTTGCTTCCATTAAGTATTAATTTTTATTAATCTTATATCACTCATTAGAAGAGGAGGAAGAAGAATAAGAAGAAGATATTAATTTGTTTAAAATTAATTACATTTTAGTTTCTCATAAATGATGTCATTAATTTTCCAAATCAAATAAATTATATAGGTTATTATTAGGTATTTAAAATTCATAAACTGTAGTAAAAATATTATTATTATAAGCACCATTATTATTTCTCATCATCCTTTTTCTCTTTTATCACAATTTATGTTAGATTTTTATTAATCTTGGTAAATTATCAGAAATTTATTTCATTCATTTATAGGCACCTTTTATTTCTAATATTTTTCATTTTAGCAATCACAGCTTGAAAAAAAGGTGTTATTGCAGAAGGAAAAATAATGAAAAGAAATTAGAAAGGTGTGTAGAAATAATAATATTTAGGTAATTAAAAAGATTCACGAAGAAATTTATAAAAATGCGCCTATAAAGAAATTGTTAGTTTTTTATTAACCATTTTGAAATTTAAAGTCAAATGCGTATCAAAATTACTAAGAATAACTACTATTTCTTCAAATTATTAGTTTTTTTTATGTATTTTAAGAAATAAACATTTGGCTAATTATAAATACTAAATCAAAGCTATTTTTATTCATAATCTAATTGAATTCAACCTTTATTTCTCAAAAATCTTTATTCTTCCTTTTCTAAAAATGGAGTATTTTAACTAATCATTTTATTTGTTTTTCTACGAAATATTATAAAATGATATATATCATTTTCTTATACTTTTATTATTTGTTTACTTTCTATCAACCAATATAGATTAATTGAAAATTGTTCCTATATCTTATTGATGACTAGTTAGTTATTAGTATATTAAGTTTTGAATCCTAAATGGAAGGTAAAAAATCTAGTTCTTATGTATTAAATAAAATTCTTTCCTTATTAAATAATATGATTATGAGCTAATTACTATCCTCAAATCTTTAATCATTTTTTTTGAAGTCTTGATTACATGCTAAATAATGAATAATATCTTATTTTGCATTATTCGTGATAATACTATTAATCACTTCAAGACTTAAAGAAATAATTCACCAAACATCCTTTCAATAAATGAAATTCTATTAATGTTTTAAAAAATTTCCATTACAAAATGTATATTTCTTAAAAATAATTATAAAGGATAAAATTATAAATAAGTATTTGATAGGCACTAAATATGTTTGAAGTAAGCAAACATAGTCTATTTTTCTTTAATCAAAGGCAAATAAGTAATTAATAAGAAAGATATATGTGCGCAGTATTAGTGTTGCCTAGTAATCATAATTAAAATTCAATTATAAGCTGCGTTTTTAATAGATTTTAGAAATATGTGTGATCCACGAGAGTATTCAATCGGAAATCAAAATTATTTTTGATGCGCATCTAAAGTGATTTCAAATTTGGATTTTTATAAATTAAAAATTTTGATCATAATTAATAGAGAAGTGCGCACTACATTATTTAATAATATAATAAGAATAAATACAAACGCATTTATGATTCACATTAAACAATTTTAACAGCTTTAAAAATGACTAAATAAGACTATCCACATATCTTATAATTAATTTAACAAATAATAAAATCAATAAAAAGATTCCCATTAACCAATCAATCTTAAAAACATTAACAACATTTTAAAAATGCAAGTCAACTCAAACAACGTCACTTACGAAAACGGTAACATCATTGCTAACTATCAATACAAGTCTTCTACTGTTGAAAAGCTTGAAAATGGTACCTTGAAGGTTACTCCCAAGATTACTGAATACTCTTTCAAGACTAGCACTTAAGTTCCTAAATTAGGTATTATGCTTGTTGGTTGGGGTGGTAACAACGGTACCACTTTCACTGCTGGTATTCTTGCCAATAAGTTAAAGCTTTCTTGGTTCACAAAGAGAGGTGAGCAAACTGCTAACTACTATGGTTCAATTACTCAAGCTTCCACCATTAAGGTTGGTTGCAATGGATCTGAAGAAGTTTATCTCCCCATGAACCAAATTCTCCCCCTCGTCAATCCTGATGATGTCGTTATTGGAGGTTGGGATATTTCATCTATGAACTTATCTTAAGCTATGAAGAGAGCTCAAGTCTTAGAATATAACCTCATTGAAAAGGTTGATCCTTATATGAGAGAATTGGTCCCCAAGAAGGCTATCTATTATGAAGATTTTATTGCTGCTAACCAAAAGACTAGAGCTGATAACATCTTGGAAGGTAATAACAAACTTGAACACTTAGAAACTATTAGAAAGGATATCCGTGAATTCAAGGCTGCTAACAACTGTGATAAGGTTATTGTTCTTTGGACTGCTAACACTGAACGTTTCTGCGAAGTTTAATCTGGAATCCATGACACTGCTGAAAATGTTCTCAAGGCTATTGAAAACTCTGAAGCTGAAATTTCTGCTTCTACTGTCTATGCTGTTGCCACCATTTTAGAAGGATGCAGTTACATCAATGGTTCTCCTCAAAATACTCTTGTTCCTGGTGTTATTGAACTTGCCAAGCAAAAAGATGTCTTCATTGTCGGTGATGACTTCAAGTCTGGTCAAACTAAGATTAAAACTTCATTAGCTGATTTCCTCGTTGGTGCTGGTATCAAGCCTTAATCTATTGTTTCTTACAACCACTTGGGTAACAATGATGGTAAGAATCTCTCTTCTGAAAGATAATTCAGATCTAAGGAACTTACCAAGAAATCTTGCGTTGATGATATTACTGGTTCTAATAAGGTTCTCTATCCCGAAACTAATAAGATTGATCACGAAATTGTTATTAAGTATGTTCCCTACACTGGTGATTCAAAGAAGGCTATGGATGAATACATGAGTGAAATTTTCCTCGGTGGCCAACACACCCTTGTTCTTTATAATGTCTGCGAAGACTCACTTCTTGCTGCTCCTATCATTCTTGATTTAATTCTTCTTACTGAATTGTTTGAAAGAATTGAATACAAGGTTGAAGGTATGAGAACATTCTAAAGATTTAATAGAGTTCTTTCTACTCTTGGCTATCTTTGCAAGGCTCCCTTAACCGATACTAATACCCCTCTTGTTAACTCTCTTTACAGATAAAAGAATGCTCTTGATAACATTTTCAAGGCATGTGCTGGTCTCCATGCTGATGATAACTTACTCCTCGAATTCAAGTGTCCCGTTACTGAAGAATGAGCAATTTTGTATTTACTAAACAATAATGATACTTCTAAATTAAATGATGGTTATCCATTAATTTAGAAGATATAAAATAAATAACCGCATAAATTAATTTAAATTAAATATTATTAGTTTTAAATCTATATATTTCAATCTTTAAAGTGTTAATATCTTTATCTTATTAAAATCAATTCAATCCAAATACTCATTTCATTAGAAATTTATTAATTAGCTTTTAAAATATAATTATAACAGTAAAATCTAATTTCTAAATTAAAAATTTCTACATACATAGTTTCTTTGTACTAATACTAATTCAGAATCTACTCTATTCCAAGATAAAAAAAAATATTCTTAATTGAAATTAAACTGATTTAAAAAAATAATAAAATTATTTAATGGTAAAAAATTAATAGTATTATCACTGTGATTGAAATTTTGCAAACTATAAATAATAAAAATAAGAAATTGCCAATTATTAAAAAATCTATTTCCTTAATTTTAAAAATACAATGTAGATATAAAATCTATGAGTTTTTATTCTATCACTTTATATCTTAATTATAATAATAATATGATATTAAGTCACTACAAATTTACAATAGTTTACAAGTAATGTTCAATATTAATTTAGTATATTTATAAATTAAAATGTTATATCTAACTAGAGTAAGATAAAGAATATGTTAAGATAAAATTAACTATTTGATATAAGCTAATCATCCATATAATCTGTAAATGTATTGATATTTTATTCTCCTAAAATATCTTGAATAGAATCCGAATTCTTTTTCACTCCTCCATCTGCTGTGGCATCTATTTTATTGAATAGAGATTTATAGGAATAATAAATATAAACATTACCTTAATTAAAGATGAACTCCAATTAAAATTAGACATTTCATATTTCCCTATTTAATATCAATTTTATCATATATGAATTAAATAAAATACCTTAATATTACCAATCGAAAATAAAATTCAATAAAAAGTAGGCTATATTTAGGTAATTATTAACTTTATCAACTTAATCTTATCAATAATTTTCTTTTGATAAACTTTGTCATTTATCTTAATTGTTGCTGAGATTTATATATGTCTTCCTATTAACCTTTAATCTACGTTAAATTATATAAAATTAATTAAAGAGTATCATAAAATAATTCTTAGTTTTTATTGAGATTGAAGGATATATTTAATATTATAATTTTATTTTATTCAAATATTTTCAAATAAGAGTATGTAATATATAGATAGATATCCATTTAACTTTAATTATAAAAAAAAAACTTTTAAAATAGATCTTTCAACAGTTTAATTTAATTTTTTTGGATCAAAAATTAGCACAAGTGAAAAAAATATCTTTATAGTAGCTATTGAAGCAGCTGTTAGAATTAGCTATTTAATGGATATCATAGCTGTTAAAACATAATTTAAAGGCAGGAACAACAATTGTTTAATCATCTTTCCAACTATCAAATGCCTTTAAATATTAGACACATACAGGGTTTTCAGATATATAAGTAGTGAATTATTAATAAGCTGCTAAGTAAGGTTATTCTTCCTCACAAGTATTCTAAGTTCTATTATTAATGCACTTCAACCATTCACCTTTTGTAGCATATCCATAAGTAGTAGAAATATTTTCTAAAGGTTATTCATCTTCAAATTAGAAGGTATCAGGAAGATCATTTGATTATCTGAGTGAGTTATCTGTTTGTTTTCTTAAATTAGAGAAAGATAACCACAATAATGATAAAATAGTTAAGGAAATCAGAATTTTTTTCATATTTCTTACTTTTTTATTTCTTTCAAATTAGATTAATATTATCAAAATTCTTTCTTCTATACACTAAAATTAATAAATAAAGATGAACAATTTCATCTCTTAATAAGTGAACAAAAATTTTATTTAGATAGCCAAGTCTTTACAAAATTATATTTGAACAGTTTTTTAAAAATGTAATCATAAACTAATTCCTATAAATCCTTATATAAAGATTTGTAGGATTTAAATTTTATTTTGGAAAAAAGGAATGGATAAATAATCCAAATTGGATGGAGAGTTTGATAGATAGACAAGCTTAGTACTCATCGCTTCACTCAATAAAAAAAACAATAAAGATAGCATTTAAAGAATGAGGATATCATTTTTAATTTGTATATTAAGGTGATCTATAAATAATTCTGCTTTTAATCATGAGATGGCCTGTTAGAAAACCTCTACCATGCTATTGAGAAAAAATCTTTTAATCAAAAGACACTTTATTTGTTTGTATAGAAAGAATACTGCAATACGCTTGATAATAATTAATTGATAAATATAAATCTATTCTATTTAATTTATATTAATACTCATTATATTATTATGAAAAATATTAAAATGGTAAAGTTATACAGTTATGCTAAAGAGATAATAATAAATCATTAACTCAAGATGAAATCATGAAAAATAATGAAAACAATAAAATTGAATTAAAGTGAATGCTTTCCTTAATTAATAAAAGAAAATTGAGTAAGTTTTTTCAAAAGAAATTAAAATAAGAAAATTGAATGAAGTATTATAAAGGAATTAATAAATATAAAAATATCTTAATAACAATGAAAATAAAAAAAAATAATAAATTTTCAAAATTTAAAAAAATTTTAGATTTTTTAGATTTCAGATTTTAAGTAGATTTTAAAAATCTGCAACCATTGATATGAATATAATATTTTCATTATTAAAATTTTCTTATCATGTTTATTATGTGTGTATTTATCCTGCACACTTCTCCAGTAAAATATGTTTTTACCTTATAAGAGGTAGAAAATTTAGCCATTCTAATCACTATTTCTGGCTTACTTATTTTTTTTATTGACTCATTTAGATAAAAACTTTTAGAAAATAATTTTAAAATGAAAATTAAAGCTTAGGCATAAATCTTTTGAATTATCATAAGTAAATTATGGAAGAAGTTAGCTTTATTTTAATTTAAAATAATTGATCTTATTTGCTATTCTTTATAAATTATTTAGCATATCAATAATATTAAAATAGAGATTAAAAAAGATAATTCATGAATAATGAAAAATATTTTTAATACTTTTTGATTAGTGGAATGGGACATCGACACCTTCTACTTCTTTTATTTTAATCTAAAATTGAATTAGAATATACTACTTGATTGGATTAATAATTTTGATTACTATTGAAGCATTATTGATTAGAGTGTATTATAAAAAGGATATGTTCTCAGATTAGAAGGATGGATACATCTTTTAGTCCTCCAGTTGATATTTTATAAGTTACCTTGATTTGATATTAAATTTTATTTTATTTTAAAGTAAGATAAATAATGCTGGATTAAAATATCTTGAAATATATGAATAACTTTCTTAATTACTTTCAATCTCTAATGCTTTTTAATAAATTTCTATGTTTACCTGAAAATATTTTTGAATACATTGAATAATCAATAATTCCCTTTCCTACTTAAAAAATAATTTAAAAATATAAACAGCTATTAAATAAAGAATTTAAGAGGTCATATTATCTACTTTAATTATTGTAAATTTCTAGTAAAGTTATATTTTATCCTTAACCGAATTATCTGGATAGAAAATAATTTTTAAATCATATAAGTTAGAATATAGTTAAAAATTAGGGTGCTTTTTGTTTAGTTTAGGAAATGAATTAGGAAGCTTTCTCATCTTCATAGATTTACTCTTTATATAAAGTATTAATTTTGATATAATTTTATTAATTTCCTTATTAACTTTTTACTCTCAAACTATTTTTCACCTATACTATTTTAAATTTGAACCTCTAATACTTTTAAAAATATAGGTGCTTTTAGTTTAGTATCAAGATTAACAAATTGCTCATAAATTTCTATATTCATTTTAGATTTAATTTAAGAAATAAATTTAGATACCTTTTAAACTATCCATCTTACATTTTTGACCTTTAATTTAATTTTTTAAATATTATTTATTTTTTAACTCAAGGGTTTTTGTGGTTTGGGATAAAATCTATCAAAAAAATTTAAACTTATAGTTTAAATCTTAATTTAAAGTAATAAATAATTTAGTATTTTTAACTTTCAACTTAAAATATAAAAGCATTAATCAGGAATTTATGAGGTTAGGAGATTTTCATAACTTAAATTACTATCTCATTATTTAAATATTTACATCATTTTTATTTAATTCTTTTATCAATATCTAACTCATTGATTAAATATAAAAACTTTGATGATCAAGACTAGGGTGCTTGTCCTATAGTATCTAAATTAAAAAACTGCTAATAATATTTTTCTAAGGTTAATATGTTATCATTAATTTTTAGTATTTTTATTTTCCATTTCAAACTTATTTTCTCTAAATTGTTATATCTAATTTTGTTCTATAAATTTGAAGCTCGTATAATATTGAAGATTTAGATATTAGCTACTTATTTCTGGATTAAAAAATATTTAGGTACTTATTTTATTAATTAGGTAAATATTTTTTTCTTTTTATTTCTAGCACTTTCTATTTCAAATTTTATATCTTAAATAGTATTCTTTTTAACTATTTAATATGAATACTATTGGATATTAGGGTGATCTTGTTCTTGTACCAAGATAAGTTTAAAGCTCTAACTTTCTAATATTATTCTACTCTAGGTAAATATTTTTATTTTTCTGCTTTCCATTTAAGATTTATTCATAATAAATTATTATATTTGAAGTATTTATATAAGTTCAAATAGTACAGGAATCTATAGTTTAAGATAAGGATTATGAATGTACTAAGAAATTTGTTTTGTTACTCTTTTCTTAAGTTATCATTTTTCTTTACTTAACTTTATAATACTTTCCATTAAAATTTATTTAAAAGTAAACTGAATTTTTGAATACTTAATTCTTTAAATGAAAAAGTTAGAAGAATAGCATTGAATTGAATTAAAATACTTCTTTATAACATAGATTTATACACTCTGAAATATTTCTTATTATGATTCATTAATTTATAAAAATATTCACAATAGTTTTTCAATTATTTATAGTTTTCTTATTCAAGGATCAAAGCTGTAAGGCTGAGAGGTAGCCTCAACTTAACCCTCTAGAAAAGCTATTGTTTATATTAAAAAACTAAGTGAGCAAACTCAGTATTAAAGATATTTAGGGCCTCTTAATAATAATAAAAATTACTTCTGAAAGCATTAAAAAGGAATTCTTTAAAAATATTTCTATGTACACTGATTAAAATTTACTATGCCTTATTAAATAGTAATAAATATATTAAGATAAATTGAGAAAACCCCTTAAATTTGAATCTAAAGAATAATAAAACTTGATATTTTTATTTAATTTATATTAAATTATTAGTTCTCTTATTTCCCTAAATATCATAATTAATTTTTTATTTATTATTATAATTTTATTCAAATATTTTTTAAATAAACTAAAAATAATAATGAAATTAGGATTGTGAATTATAGAATTTTACATATATGAATCCTTTTATTTTTAATTATAAAAAACATATAAAATTGATCTTCTTAATAGATTAATTTAATTTTTAGATCAATAATTAGCACAAGTAATAAAAAGATCATTATAATAATTCTAGAAGCAGGTATTAGTAATAACTATATCGTGGACTTCTCGGCTGAAGAAACACAATGTATAGGCAGGAACAACCATTCTATCATCATCTTTCCAAGCATCAAAAGCCTTTAAATATAAGGTACATACTGAGTTATTAGAAAGAGCAGTGAGGAATTATCCATAAGTTGCTAAGTAAGGTTATTCATCCTCACAAGAGTTCTTTTTTCTGTTTTTACTGCACTTCAACCATTCACCTTTTGATGCATATCCATACATAGTGGAACTGTTTAGTAAAGATTATTCATCCTCAATAGATAAAGTAACAGGAAGATCAGTCGATTATCTGAGTGAGTTGTCTTTTGGTTTTCTTAAATTAGAGAAAGATACCCACAGTAATGATAGAATAGTAATGGAAATCAGTAATTTTTTCATATTTTTTACTTTTTAATTTCTTTCAAATTAGATTAATATTATCATAATTCATTCTACTTTTTATTAAGATTTATAAATAAGCCTGAATAATTTCATCCATTAATA
This sequence comes from Tetrahymena borealis, assembly GCA_000260095.1. Lineage (NCBI taxonomy): Eukaryota > Ciliophora > Oligohymenophorea > Hymenostomatida > Tetrahymenidae > Tetrahymena > Tetrahymena borealis. Next base: position 12,170 of record JH651293.1, on the reverse strand, counting down.
AAAGAATAAAATTTTTATTTAGATTATCATTTCTCTATAAAAATTTTGTTAAAAATGTAAAAATAAATCAAATTCCTATAAATCCTGATAAACAAATTTATTTGAATTAGTTTTTCATTTTGATAACAAAGAAAATTAAAAAATCTAAATTTAATGAAGAGTTTGGTGGATACGGTAAGATTCATTGTTTCACTCAATAATTAAAACTAATAAAACAATATATATTACATAAAGAATTAGGGTATCATTTTTAATCTGTATATTATGATAACTTATATATAATTGCTGCTTGTAATCATGAGATTAGTTGTTGGAGATCCTAAAGTTTACTATTGATAAAAATTTTATTAATAAAAAGAAGCCTGATTTGCTTGTATTGAGATAATGTTATAATATCCTTATATTAATTAATGGTAAATATAAAATTCACTCTATTTCATATTTCATAAGAAATAAATAAGCATAATGATCATTAATAGAATTTATTATCTAATCCTTCCAAATTTTTAATTTCGCTCTTATCCTTACATTATTTCACATCAAGTAAAGTAAGATTTTATTGTAAATTTAGAACATAAATCTAACCATTTATAATCAACTAATTAAATAGTGTAAGTGGGATTTATTTAATTTTGGACCTTCTGATGTAATATTTTTATTAGAATAATAATCAATGTCGTTACATTTCTTAGGAGGAGAATTTATTTAATAAAAATATCTTATCTAAATTTTATATTGTTTGTTTGTTTATAAATCTACTATAAATATTCTAATTTACTTTTTTGTTTAAAAATAAAGGATTACAAATTAGTTTCTAAGATAAATTGAAAAAGAAAAGATAATTTATTAATTGTAGTAAAACTCTCAACAAATTTAAAAGAGAATACCTAATTAACTAAATCACATTAGAAAAAAAAATTTTATATCTTGATAAGTTATATTCATTTGTTTTTTTAACATTTAATCAGTGCTTGCTTTCTATTTTGTATATATCATTTTGCTAGCATTTATATTTAGTATTATATATTTTCACAAATTTCATATAAATTTTTCTTTTGAATTTGGGATATACTACTAGCATCGCATTACAATAAGTATCAATAGAAAATAAATTCTTGATCTAATGATGTTCTTTCAAACATTCTTAAACATCTATTGAAACAAATTTTACAGCTTTCTAAGAATATGTGGTTATTTATTCTATTTAATCACTTTTTAAATTTGTTTTTTCCTCTCAAAAGTAATTCAAATTATATAGATTTATTAGATCTAAAATATATGGTAATGGAAAAACTAATTGAAATTTTCTATAACGTTAATAATAAAGAAATAAATTGAATTTATTTATTTTAATATATATTGTCTATATTTTAATTATAATAATAAAATTACTACTAAATAAAAATTTAGTAAAAGATAAGTAACATTTATAAATCAAAATCCTTTATTTTGTTTAAAAAAAAAATCCTAACAGTAGCGACCTTATCTTAATTAGTAATACTGTTGACATACTTGTTTGTTTCTACATATTTTAATGATTAAGGATTGCTTATTTAATACCTTAGATTCTATTTATAGATCTTAATAGGCTTTATTATTATCAAATTTGCAAAAGCTTATTGTGTTTGTATCTCTCTTGTAAAAATAATAAATTATTATTTAAAATTTATTTATATTGTATTGATTGTCACTAATTTGTAAATAAGCTTGTAGTCTTTTTAGTATGGGAATTATTATTATTCAATCTTTTTTTCTTAGAAGTTTTAATTACATTATTTTATTCTTTCTTTAAAAAATTGTAGTACTATAGATAAATCTTAAAGATTATTTATTATACAATCAACTAGTAATGTAAATAAAAAAATAAAAAAGAAGTGTTTACAGGATAGACATTATATTAACAAATTATGTTTAAAAACACCTTCATAAAGCACTGTGCTGCTAAAATACTAGAAAAGTATAATAAATAAATTTTTATAAATCTAAATTTTATTTCACTAATTTTGGGTTTTAGTGATTTTTAAATTATTCACTGTCTTACCTTTATTATAATGAGACTGATGGTTACTTTTAATTCCTTTAATTTTATTCAGTTTATAATCATTAAGTGGTCCTATCAAATCTTCTATATTTTAAACACTATTAAGGATTATTTATTTTAAGGAAGGAAATTTTTATTAATATTAAAAATTAACGTTAAGGAAAGTAATTTATACTATTTATAAATACAATTCTGTTGAAATTAATTAGCTTAAAATAAAGAATGAAGAATGTATTTTTTTTATACTTAGTAATAGAATTACTAAATTTAATGAGTTTAATTAGAAGCAATACTGATGGTATTAATTGGTATCGCTCTTCTCCTATAATTACTGTTGATGTATTCAGTATTTGTTCTTCTACCACTGGTTTTACTCTTATTTAGTGCCTTTATCCTCCACATTAAAATTGTTGCATTATTTATACTAAATAATGTGGACTGTTCTCCGTATGCTTTGGGAGTGATAGATAATAGTCATTTACAGCGGATAATTTAAAGTTATCAATTTCAGTTCAATCCATGCTAATTTAATATGAAACCACAAACTTCTGGATTGCTGACATAGATTTCATTTATCTCTATGATATTTCTGCCTCTATTAGTCATAGTAGGACTATCCTATTAGCTAAAATAGTGAAGGATCCCTCGATGAAATCAACATTGAGTTTTAAGTATTTACAAAATATATAAGGCAGGTTATTTATCACAGGAATAGGAGGTGTATTTATCTATAATATCTCAACTCCAAATCAGCCATTGTTAATTTAATCAATACCATCTAAACAAGGCCTAGGTGCTTAAAGCATAACAACAACACCTTCAATTGGTATGCTTTTTATCGCTGATGGTAGCTTAAGAATCTTAAAAATATCAAACCCTGCTGATATTCTTAATCCTAGCTCTCCTATAAATATATAAAACTAAATGTGCTCATTCCCATTCTCATTTGTTTCTATCAATGAGATCGTGAATGATAGGTATTTATTAGTTTAATCTTCTTCATCTTTAGTAGGAGGAGTTGATTTAACTACTTTTTTAGCTTCTGGAAATTGTAGCGACCTCTAATTTTAAATCCTCTTCTCGAATAGTGATTCTATTTCTTAAGTATACCTATCACCTGATAGCAGATATATTATGGTTTATTTAATCGGAATTCATTTATCTATAATTGAAATTACTTATTAACCTGTATTATCATCTAAGTTATTCTAAAGGATTCCGATTACTGGTAACCATCAATTTTATTTTTAGGTAACATCAGACTAAAAATTCATAATTATATCGAGCCAATATACACTTACTATTTTTTAGAGAAAAGATCAAATAAATTATAATTCTATAGCTCCTTCTATTTTGAATATACCTCAAATGATTGTCGCACTTCAAGATACAGTCATTTCTGCAGTACCTCTACAGCCCTATGGCTGCTAGTTCACACCTATCAACAATTATCTTGTTTACACAAAAGGATTGTTGGGAACTTATATTTTATAAGAAGATAAGGACAGCCACTTTCTTAATTTGCTGTAGGATGTGAATCCTCCTAACTTTGCCTCTACCTTAAGAATGTCAAAAGTATTCAATTAAGAGAAAACTCTAATCATAGGAAGAGGTTCGATAATTTACATCTATAATATTTCAAATATATCAAACCCCCCTGTACTTCTTTCTACAACTAATTTTGGGTTTTAAGGAATATAGATTCGCGAGGCTTATATAACAAAGGACATGAAATATGTTTTATTAGCAGCTGATGCATAGGGTGTAATAGTTGCAGATATTTCTGATCTAACAGCTCCAAAATTTATATCAAAGATTTATCATGATCTTCCAATTGCATCTAACTGTTACAGCGTTAGTATGCCTTCTAGTGAGAAATATGCAATAGGCAGTTATTATAATCAAGGTCTTGTTATTTATGATTTTTCTGACTTTTTAAACCCTACAGTAGTGTCTTATTTTACGACCTACAGCGGTGGAACGGTAATATTTTTTAAACTTTTAATTATTTATATCACATTTTTATTTATTCAGCATTATTTTAAGATTGTTTATTTAAGAAATTAAAAAAATAAAATAATAGCATTTATTCATGAAAAATGAGAACTTTCTAATAAAATCAGATTTAGTATATGGAATTGTGATAGTAAATCTAAGCGATATCAAAAACCCAGTAGAATATTCTTCTTTACATGCAGATGCCGCTGCAAAGTATTGTGTTTTAATTCGAGATGATCAATTTTTGCTGTGCACTTCTAAAAGCTTAGGATAACTAAAGCTCATAGATTTGAGAGACTTAAAGAATCCTTATATGCTGTAGAAGTATAACTACAATACTATATTTGGTGGATATAATGTATGCGTAAACAATGATGAAAGTATACTATATTTAGGTTTGCTTGGAGTAATTATCAGAGTAAATCTTTACCCCAGCCTTCGCTTTGAGACAGATATCCGCTTATTGGCAGAAGGGAGTACCCTTAAAGATAAATTTCTAGATCCAACTTCAACACTTTTAGTTGGAATGTAAATATAAGTCTTTTTGACATAAGTTTATCCAATAAATTAAGCTTACATTACTGGAGTTCAATTTTATAGCAACTTTGAATTATAAGATTTACCTTTTTGGGCAAGCTATTCGGTTGTAGACTCCTCTCTTATCATTCGATTTGATAAAAATTCTTTATTAAGTAGTCGTAATAGTTAATGTGTCTAAAGTTTATAATCATCAACTTCATCCTCTTCATCATCTTCTTGTTCGAATACTTTAGTAGAGGATGTGAACACCATGTTTACTTTTTAATTTGTATTTTTAATTAGCCAATAACTAGATAAAGAGTCATTCATTAACTCAAATTTGGGTATTGATTCCACCTTATCTAATTAGATATTCAAGGACTGTATTTTAGCCAATCTGATTAACCATTAATACTACTTTGTAAAATCTACATTTGAAGTAACAAATTACCTTCTTTCTACTAAATACCCTTCTCAAGCTCTTCTATAATTTATCTACTATGTTTTGTCTCAACATAATACTAATTATCCTGTCATCCTAAAGTTATAACAGTCTATGGTAATTAACTTTGATGAAAATAATAAAATTCCTAGCATTGATTCTATAATTAACTATGTATATGTTCAACTATAGATTGACAACAGTTTACATGCGTAATTTATTCCTTATTCTTATAGTGGTGATGTACTTGTTTACCTGAGTGACACTCGCGATTGGATGAAACTAGAGGGAAGCTTGAGCTCCATAAATACTATCTTGTAAAGGGGTGTAAAGATTGCAAACTTTACTAATGCAGAGAACATACTTATAACTGTTTCAATAGATGACACAGTCAACTTTCCAGTAACAAAAAGTATTAAGGGATCACATAAATAATTAATTTAGCTAAACTAACCTGTATAAAACAACCCAAATCACAACTTATAGTAAGATTTTGATAAGTAATATCCAGGTGGATCTATTTATATTCTTAGTACGTTTAGTTTCACCTTAAATTCAATTATATTCTTAAATCCAGATAATAGAGCAATTAAATATGAAGCAAAATTTCTCTAAAGCGATGGCTTATATCTCCCTATTCCTTAGTAATTCTGGTTGTTATTTTAAAAGGAAGAGGGAACATTTGTGGGAACAACAGAATCCAATCAATATGGATAAACAATCAGGATTCTATTAAATGCAACTGATGGATACACCTATGCTATTGATTATCTTGAGATTAATATTAATTTAGTTCCTGTTTCATATATTTTATTACTTGTTTTCTAAATTATTAGTCCTATTATTGGATTGTTAGGATTATGGAAGTATAGGTGTTCCTTCTATAACTTTACGCAGAAAGATAGATTTGTTACAACTCGCATATAATTTTTTTCAGAATCATAGATTATTCTTCAAATACCATTATTAGGAAACAAATTGTAGATTGCATAATAACTCTGGAGTGAATACTCCAAAAAAATTAATAAAAAAGCTGTTATTAGCGAATATAATGAAGGTAGGATAGGAAAATAGATGAATTTTAACAATAGCAGCAATACTGAAATGGCTTATAACGACGCGACTATGTAAGGATCTTATTTTATTAGTAAAATGTTCCCCCTAGAAAAAGATAAAGAGGTAACTTCTACAAATTCTAGATTAAAGAATCAGCAAAAGTTTCAAAATCACTTAATAAAAAATTTAAAGAAAAAGTCTACTAATAACTCCTAATTTTTACCATAACTCTAAGGAATTGAATTAAAGCAATAAGAAAGTAAAGAATAAGATGATTTGAAGTATTTTAACCCTAATTATACTGTCAACTCATCTAAAATAATGAGAGATATTATTGAGTAGTACAAATAGAAGCATAAAATGCCTGATCAAAGACTTATAGATCAACTATCTAACCCTCTTTCTATGCTTTCAAGAGCAATAACAGGGCTAGCCACTATTTCATTTGCTCAATAGTTAGATAAATCTATTGAGAAGGTAATAAAGTACCTGCAAATAGTTGCAAAATAAGAAGGGTTTAAAGAAACAGATTGGTATAAGTATTATGCAGAAATCATACCTTAATGTTCAAGAATTCATATAGACTAATTCCCTTTGATAAAAATAGAAGAGGAAACACTTCTGAAGGTTCTTAGAGATCCACTCTCTAATGTTGGCTAGAAAGAGACTAATCATGAATTTAAATAAAAACTTCCCTTAATAAAAGAAGTAATTGCTGCATATGCACTCGGATTTACTTTAGATGAAAAAGGAATTGTCCCAAAAATTAGAGGCGAGTGTATTGAAATTAAACCCCATAATATTTAAAGTATTAAAACATTTAGGCCTCAACACTCCAAATTTTGTATCAAAAGAGGAAGAAAGCAAAAAGAAACTCTTGTTGCAAAAGAATTCTCTTGTATTTAAGAGATGCCTTCATGGGTGCAAAGTGTGGATCTGGTTAATAAAGTAATATTAATAAAAGGACAAACAGAATATAAAGATATAGGTGAGTATATATTAAACATTTATGATAATTAGCAATTTATAATAAAATAAATAAGAATTTGTATTACAGCTGCAAAGAGTGATGAAACAAACCCTCTAATAGAATTATCTCCTATTTAATTAAATAATAAAGAAGATAATGTTTTAGAGTCTATATAAAATAATAAAACCGAATAAGTAAAGCTTACTTAAAAATATACAGAAGAAGAAGTACCTTTTGAGAGTTAGTTAATTGATAATCGTTACTTTGACAAGTCTTAGTATTCCTAAAAATCTAATCTAAGATAATTAAATACTCTTCTATCTGATGGCACTACTCCATTTATTTTTAATTCCGATCCTCAACCTTTATTCAAATTATTTAGTTCATAATAACAACAATAATAAGAATAGGAAGAATGATAATATTAAATAGACTATTTAAATATCATTTTAATTATCAATTTAATTAAAATATATTTTATTAAAAATGTTATTTGAGCTAAAATTTAACTTAAACATATAACACCTTTCTTATTAAAATGTAATTTTATTGAATAAAATAATACTTTGTATACTGTTATATTTATAAATTTCTTCCAGACATTTTATATTAATGATATATCATTAATTGATTAGACTATAAGGTGATTTAACTATTGTAGTTGTTTAATATTGTCACTCATTTAAATAATAGCTAAAATAGTAATTATTATAAGTAATATCAATTTAAAGAAATCAATAATTTTTACCTGATCTAAAACAAAAATATTTTTGCTCCAAACTCATAAATATTATTTATATTCAATAATGTGTTTACTTTCCTTCTTTCTCTAACAGCTCTTCTATCTTATTATGATAGCTTAGATCCTTTTTATGAGACTAGTCCATTTAAGAAAATACAATTAATGAAGTATTAATAGCAATTATAAACTATTTCCTCATTCCAAATTATCAATACCCGTCAAGTGAAAATAAAAAAGATATTGAACTAAATTAATAATATAGGATTTTATTTTTATTAGTAGAAGGAGGAGTAAGAAAATTAATGTTTCTATAAAAATCAGAAATAGAATTAATTTAAAGTAATTTTAAATTACAATAGATGAAAGAGCTAAGTCATACATTTAATAATCAAATGCAACTCCTTAGACACAAAGAACCCTCCTATTGAAGATTTTTTGATATCATAAAGTTTGGAAAAAGATCAGATAGATAATCTTAAAAAATCGAGAGAATTAAATTATGTTAGATGGATATTATGAATATTATGGAGTTTATTTTAAAATATTCCATAAATTAAAAATGTATAGATTGATAAATACTTTAGTCTTGGTGACACCAAGATTTGAGAAAATTAATGTTTCTTATACTAAAATTTATTTTTATTATTTTGAACAATAATAATTCTAAGTATTATCTTCATTCTATTTTTATTATCTAAAATAAATATTTTAAATAACAAATTATTTTAAAGACAAATTTCTTAAATCTTCTAATAAGAATTCTCATCAAATTTCTTATTTAATTTGGTTTAATTCATCTTTAAACCCAATCAAGTAATCCTAAATATTTTTATTCCTCATTTTCTGAATTTTATTTATTTTTTTACAAATGGAAAATATCTAGCAACAGATTCAAATATTTCTTTAATGATTTACTTTATAAACTAAAATTTCGAATATGCTTTAGCAAAGGGGTAACACTTGTAAAATATGGAATGTTAAGAATTAGTTAGAACTAACTACTACTATAGAAAAGTTTTAATCTTATATTGCATTTTCTGCAAATAGTAAGTACAAGGTGACAGGCACATAGGATAGAACTTACAAAATATGGAATGGGCAGAAAAATTTCTAACCCATTATCTCAATCTAAGATGATCTATATAAGAAGATTTTTTTCCTTTTCAGCTGATGGTAAATATTGGAAGTATGTTCAGGCAATAATTCCTTCAAAATATAGTATGTAGACTAAGGATTCATCCTGTAGAATACAATTAAAGGTTACACATAATCTGTTTATTCAGTTATGTTTTGTTCAAATAACTATCTAGCGCATGCTCATACAATAAGACTTTTAAATTTTTGATAGTAGAGAAAAACTTTGTATTTATAAATACAATAAATATGTTTTAAGATTAACTTTTTCTGCAAATGGGAAGTATCTAGCAACTACTTGTGATGATTTTTGCATCTAAATATGGAATCAAAAGAAAGGACTAAAGCTAATGAAATCAATCTTAGTAGAAGGTTAAATCATTTCTTGCAATACTTTTCTATTTATGGTACTGCAGCTAGTTATGCTTGTAGGTAATGGGATATTGGGAAAGATTTCGATCTGATTAACTAAAGTGAAAATGAAGAATTAATAAATTCAGTTTCCTTTTCTCCTGACTACAAACTAATAGCTACAGGATGTGGTGATAATTGTTTCAAGATATGGAAAGCAGTCAAAGCTTTTGAACTGATAAATATAGCAGATTATCATAGTTAAGATATTTAGTAAGTATTTTTTTTCTTCTGGTCGAAAGTATTCGGCAATTATTTCTCAAGAAGGTCTATGCAAGATTTGAAACATTGGATATCAATATTTGGAATTTTGAAGAAGGATACAAACTTTTTAATAATCTTAAAGTTCACTAATCTAATATTTTATCAGATGCTTTTTCATCATATTGTAAATATCTGCTAACAGGTTAGACAGCTAGTAAGATTTGGAATATTTAGAAAGAGTTTGAACAGATTATTTCAATTTGTTACACTTCTGAAAATGTATATTTTTAATAATTTACTTTCACAAGATATTTAAAATTTTTGAAAATTTGCGAAAAATGATAAGGACTTCAAGATATTGAGTTTTGAGTAATCTACAATAAGGTGAACTTATTCATACAATCTAAGGACCTAAAAATTAAAATTAGATCTGGTAAATTATGTTCACTCGAGATAGTAAATTTCTCCCATCTAGATAAGATAGTAATTTGATATTGCAAAATAACAAATAGATTCTCTTTATGGAAATACATTTTATGAATAAATAATAACATCAACATAACAACAATAATTTACCTAACATACAGGGGGTGGTAAAACTAAAACAAGATGTAAACTTTAAATATTTCTTAGCCCATGTGTCCAAGTCTATATGTGTTTGGGTTTTTTATTTATTTCCTAGATTCTTTAATATCAAATAAACTATAATTCAAGATTAATAATATTTTTGATAAGATAGAATTGATTTAATTAGGGACTGATAAGAAAATTATAAATATAAATAGGAATATTTTATTTTTTCTCGAATAAAATAATTATGATTATTGAGATTTTTTTCTTTTTACTTATGGCAAAATTTCTCAACAATTTAGTTTTATTCACTTGAAATAACTTATTGATTTTCTATATGGTATTATGGATAGCTTAATCAATATCTAAAAAACCATTTATAAGAATATTTTTATATTAGATTTTAATCTTCATAAAATTTTTAATCTAATACTATCAAAAAAAATTTTAAATACAAACTCTAAAATTATTCAAAAAGGGAAATATTTTGGGTAATAATCTTATTTAAATTCAAAGATCATTTATAATAAGTTAATTTTTTATTAATTAGAAAAATCAAAAATAAGAAAATTAAACATGAAAAAATTACTTTTTGTTCTTGCAATCCTATCATTTATCACTATTGGTAGTATTCTGAAATTTAAGTAAAGTAACTATACTCTCCGATAACTAGCTGGTATTCCTAATACCCTAACATTACAAGACTAATAAGCTGTAAACAAAGTTTTATTACAAGAGAATGAAGTTACTCTAGGTGAATGGAATTAATGCTTTAACGATAATTATCGTTCATTGGATGATCCTTGCTAGATAGAAGATGGATACTGGAAAGCTTTAGATGAATTCGAAAATGCAACTGGATACAGTTAATGCAAATCTTTTATTGACTACTATGCTTATACCTATTCAAAGCCAAATTTACCTCTTAACTACTATAATTGGTATGAAAATTGTTACTTCAGCCCTACTGTTCAATCAATTGTTGATTCTAATAGCTGTTTCAAGACCTCTTACTACAATATACTATATGTCAAATGTGGTGGCTTCTGATCTTAAAATAGTTATAAAATAAAAAAAATATCTATTATATATATATATATATATTTCTATATTAGTAAAATTAAAAAATATTGATATAACATATTCAATAATTCCCAAAAATAACAATTAAATTTTATGATCTTCTCTTTATTACTTAATTAGATAAAATAAAGGAGATAAATTATTTTTTTACATTCTTATATATTTATGGCGCTAACAAAAATACACACTTTAAATACTATATAAGGTCTCCATAATATGCGATTTAAATATTATTTATATAATGGATTGTAGAAAAGAATATTTTAAATATTAATACAAATAGTCAAATTTATTTTAAATGTTAATTAAAATGAATTATTATTATTATTACTATTATTATTAAATTGTAAACAATCTAATTTTTATACACTCTATATGATTATGAGCTAAGATTTTTATCAATTAGCTGATATGCGTTATTTATTTACTCCCACTATATACCTTTAAATAAATAATATAAAAAATATAATTATTTAAAATAAATAAATTTGAGTTTGCGCTTTATAAAAGATATTTGAATTGGATCGAGTTTTTCATATTTTTTTATTTTATTAATTAATGTAATATATATTTTTTCTTATTAAAAAATTTTTTTATTAAAAATGAAATTGAAGTAAAATATTTTTAAAGAAGATAGATAATTATGATAAAAATTATTAATAAAGTAATAAACTTGATTTGTTATCAAATGTAAATTTCAAATTTCAAATAAAGTTTAATGTATATAATTAACATAAGATCTAAAATTTTTAATTTTTTGCTTTGTATATTTTAATTGTAAATAACTAACAATTTAAAAAAATAACAAAGTAAAATGTTTAATTTATTTTTCTTAGCTTCAGGATAATAATAAATAAATATTTATCCGATTATCCATAAATTAATCAAATAATTAATTGCGTAATCCACTCATTTATATTTAAAAAATACTGGGGTTGGGGTTGGGGTTGGGGTTGGGGTTGGGGTTGGGGTTGGGGTTGGGGTTGGGGTTGGGGTTGGG
>JH651292.1:354690-407181 GCA_000260095.1 Tetrahymena borealis | reverse complement strand
CCCCAACCCCAACCCCAACCCCAACCCCAACCCCAACCCCAACCCCAACCCCAACCCCAATATTGTTAAAAGAGAATCAAATTTATTAAATTGAATTGTAAAAAAGAAATATTCTAGAAAAACTATCACGATTAGAATCATTTAATTGGAATAACAACATAGATCAACATATATTATTTACAATTTTTTAAATAATTCATTTAGGTGTATATTTCAATACTTTAGCTACTATAGGAATTGCTCCGATAATGATGGGAAGACGAACTGGGACCATTGCTTTGTAGAGGAAATAAGCAATAGTAATATCTGATGCAGTTTTCATTGTTTCATTTTCGGGATCTAATCCAACTTTAGGAGCTAAATACTTATAATCGAAACCAGCCTTAACAAGTCCATAAGTAACACCATACCATGTTAAACTAATTGTAATTTAAGTGCCAATTGCAATCTTTCCATATTGAAGCATAACTTCTCTAATTTTTGATGCCATCTTTATTAATTGCTATTTATTACTTTTTATTAGGTAATTATCGAAAGGAAGGAATATTAATTAATCTTAATCTTTTAATTATATTTCGAAAATTATCCAAATAATAGACCATTGATCTAAAAAGAAGTGAAGAATATATTAAATATTCTTAGAATAATAACAAATGTATAATTTTGAAATAAATTCCTTATCTTTTTTGTAATAAATCTATTATAAATATTTTTTAAATTTTGAAATATTTTATTTTTATTTCAATCATCATGTTGTTTATACATGAAAATAATATTATTGAATAATAAAAAATAACAAAAAGAAATAGATTTGGAAGGTTAGGTAATTAAAAATAATTATCTATCTATCATTTTCATTAATTTCATGTGTAAATTAATACAAATTTATATAAGCTTTGTATGTAAAGATTAACCAAATTTAAGAATCTGTAAATATTAACCAAAATCAGCAAAGATTCTTATATTTAATTTCTTTCATGAAAAGAAGATAGATCCTGCTTTAATTATTGGGTTTGATTTAATAAAATATTTGCATTGATTTTTATTAAGGTTGAAAAGGTTTTATCTTAAGGTTTTTGTGAAAAATATTAAAATATTATTTACTTCTAGCATATACATAAACATGCAATTTGAGTAGTTAATTCAAAACTTTAATGATATTAATATAAATTAAAACATGATTATCTGGTAGATATTTTTAAAATGAGTTATTAACCAATAATTAGAAGATCTTTTATTTTATTTATTTCTTTCAATTTTATTCATCAAGAAGCTTTTGGTTAAGGGTAGTATTATCTTTATATGTTTCAAGAGGAATATCTTAGCTCTTGCTTGAAACGGTATTGAGAGGAACAGTTTTAATTTCGTTTTAAATTTCAGTAGAGAATTTAAAGCTTAGAGCTAATATTGCTAAAGCAGAGACAATCTTGAGGGCATCAGATTCCCCAAAAGTAGTAACACCTAGCAAGATAGAGAAAATGGTAATGAAAGCAATAAATTGAGGAATGGTCAATAAAGACTTAGTTGTATTTTCAAGTTGGCAAGAACGAATATATATCTAGAGAACAAAAACGAAAATAAGTCCCAAACCAATCATGAAAACCCATTGAGCAAGAGAAGGAGATACAAGCTTTTGGAGAGGGAAGAAAACAGGGATGAAAGGAGCTTGGATATAGGTGAAGATGTGAGTTATTGTGATGAAATTGTGGTTCTTTAATTAACGAATGCATAAGTTCATATAACCAAAGAATATACCAGAGGCGAAAGCAGAAATTACACCATATAAATGAGAATCATCAACAGCAATTGTTTAGGTGCCATCATCATCAGGGTTGGTAGGAGCTTGAGTCATCTTAACTTCAGGAGTAAAGTTAGGACGTAAAATAAGACCAGAAGCAGCGATCATCAAAACTCCTAATAAGATTTGATTACGAGTGAGAGTATTCTTTGAGGTCTTAGAACATGATTCAAAGATCATGTAGAAAATCCAAGAAGTTCCGAAGCAGAAAAGAGTTGTTTACAATTCACATTTTTGGAATGAATATATAAATAAGATAATACTTGCAAATCCTGAAATACCAGATATTTTGGCAAGGAAATTTTCAGATTCAGTTTCAATGTAAGGAAGAATTTCACCATCACGGATGAGATAGTAATTGAAAAGGAAAGCTACTAAGAAAGCTACAAAGAGAACCTCAATGGTAGGTAGCATTGGCATGTATATTTCTGAAGCAATACATGAAAAAGCAAGGATTCCAGAGCAGATGAGGCCTAAATAGAAACCAGCCTTCTTTCCATAACTCTATTCAAATTTGCGAATACGATCTTCAAGTAAATGAAGGATAGGACTAACTTCATTAACTTCTAATATTTCAGTAGGACGATCACGGCTGATATTTTTGGCTTAACCAGCACGCTTAGAACTAAATTCTTCGAATTTATCTGAGAGACGCTTTTCGATCTCATTGATGTGAGATTCCTTTTTTATTTTTTATTCTTATGAATTGCTTGTTATCAAAGGCAAGTCAGTTTTGTTGCTAGGTGAGGCCATTTTTTACTATGAATTTTATTGAGACTCTCTAATGAGTAAATGAAATACTTAAAGTGTTGAGTAATGTAGATTAGATGAGTATTTATATCTAAAAATAGGATTGAATATCTCCTTTTTTCTATTAAAATCAAAAATGTTTGATAAATGTAATTTTTTGTCAATAATTAATTATTTTACTACCGATACTTTACATACCTTTTTAATTAATTAATTATTTGCTTTTATTTCCATTTCACACATTTATATTCATCTATTCTTACTAAAGTCAATCAATCAATCGATACATTCTTTAAAATGCACTAACCTATCCAATTACTTATTATTCATTCATTTTATACTAAATCTAAAAAAACATTATAAAATTTGTAATGTATATATATTTCTTGTATCGACCCAAAGTAAGTGATCAAAAAAGAAAACTCTATTAGATTATCTATACTAATTATATTATTTGTTCATTTGTTTTCAGTCTTATCTTTTTCGTGCAATTTCTTAAATTTCACTATCACTTTTTAATTCATTTCTTCATACATTCTATATTTTTTCTTTTTTGATTTTAAACTTTCTTCATCTTATCTCAAATAGGAATTAATTTTGGATTCCTTCTCTCCCCTTTTTTAAATAATAAGAAATTTATAAAAATTGTAATCTAATTTTTTATTCAAATCCATTTGAAAATAAGATATTTTACATTTAAGTCAGTCTGAGATTTCTTAATTTTGTCTTTTAAATCATACAATAATAAAAATCATTTATGTTAAAGTGAATTCAAATCTTTACAAAAACATACTATTAAGCTCAAATAAAATAAGTTTACATTATTTTTATGAAATATAAAATAGAAAGGTATTAGTAAACTATTAGGTTTACTCTAGTAATCTCTTTCTATTAAATATTCGTATAATGATGCATTATTAATTTAATAGTGGATAATCAAAATAGATATCTACCAGAATTTAATAGATCATACTTAAAGGATAAGTTATTGCAATTCTCCTTATTGATTTGCAACTTTTTTAAAATATTGATGACTTTAAGCTAAGTAGGGGTTGAGGTAAATACTACATAAAAAGATACTAGTTTAGTTAAAAATATTAGAAAGTGAAAAGGGGTTAGTGTAATTTAAAATATTACTTAAATTTTCATTAGAAAAGTACATATTATGAGTAATTATTCAAATATAAATAAAATTTAGCTACTTCCAGTTTATCTAAAGCCCTTAATTAATTATAATTCCTATAAAAAATTTCAATGGTGGAATTTTAATGGAGATTTTGAAAAAACTAATTGTTTTCTTATTATTTGAGATAATAATGAAATGATTTATTTAACTTAAATATATAGAAAGGTGTAAAGAGAATTGAAAATACACATCTAAAGTATATAATTCTATACAAAGAATGCAATTAAAAACATTCAAAATGAAATAAATACAAACAATTTACTCAAATCATTATTATGTAATAGTATATTTTGATAATTATATCGTTGTGTTCATTTTAAGATTATTTTTATTAGATTTTTAAAAGTAATACTTACTTATTTACTTTCATTCATCTCT
Organism: Tetrahymena borealis; assembly: GCA_000260095.1. Lineage (NCBI taxonomy): Eukaryota > Ciliophora > Oligohymenophorea > Hymenostomatida > Tetrahymenidae > Tetrahymena > Tetrahymena borealis. Next base: position 403,069 of record JH651292.1, on the reverse strand, counting down.
AATTATGGTTATTATAGATACTCAATCTTTCAAGCATTCAACATGAAAAGAGTTTTGTTCTTCTTTCAAAGCAAATATCTTAAAATGAATTATTCAAAGAAATATTATATTTATTAAGTCATTTATTAGTTATAAATAGGATTTTTTATTTATAATTACATTAAAAGGTAGGTAGGTAGATAGATAGATAGGTAAAAGAAAGAGTTAATTATTTCAATAAATAATATTAGTTTCCAAAGCAGTAAGTTATTTTCAAACTAATTCAAATAGAGATCCAACTATTCAAGAATTGGTTATGCTAAATCTGAGCTGATCTCTAGAAAGAAACGAATTTTTGGATTATTTCATAGAATTTTATACAAGTACGTAGATGTTTATGTTTTTTGGAAAAGTATATATATATTTAATTAAGGGAGTTTACTTATAATATTATATTATAGTCTATAAGATTTTCTTTATAAATCAATCAATTTATTTATTTATTATTCTAAATCTATTTAATTGGGTTTTATCAGGCAGTCAATTGCTTATTGCATTTTTTATTTAAAGTTATTATTTTTAAATATTTTTAGTTAAGATTGATGGATGTAGGATGGCATTCTAATTGATTATTAAAACAATCAATCCTTTTTATATATACATATTTATACTCACATTTCATTCTCCTTTCTTCTCAAACTATAGGGTTCTTTAGGTAAAATTAAATTTCACGGAGAGTTTAATTTATTTTTAAATCTTTAGAGTTTACCAATACTTTTTCTACTGTAGAATAAATGGTTTCCTTTAAATCTTTTGGAATAATCAAAAGTTATATTATCCAATTCAAAATGCGAGTATTTCTTTTAATGACTGGACCTATCATTTAGTATTGAGTGATAAAATTTAACAAAGTAAGAATATGCTCATTTTTATTTAAAATCAAAGAGTTTCCTATATTGTTGCGATTGGATTTGCAGTAGATATAAATAATTTATATGATGAACATTCCAACTTTATCACTGAGGGTGAAGTCAAGGCTTCTCAAAAGAGAGTAAGAAAGATTGTATGCATCAATAAGAACATCATATTTAGGATCAACAAAAGACTCAAAAGAACTTGGCTTATCAATATTTGAAATAGGCTTTAAAGAGATCATCTTTGTTGTTATATTCAAAAATATGTCAATCATATCTTCATAACATTAGTCTTATTCCTTGGAGATGAAATGCTAGAAAAGGTTTACTGCCTTTTAAATAATTCCATAAGCTTATATCTCTTGGAGTGTAGATACTTAAACAATCTTTGCTACTAATTTCAAGGTACTTCTGGAGGCATTGTAATTAAATTATTACAATAATATGTTAAGTAAATTCTTTTGCTTCAAAACGGAAATATAAAGAGCAGGTTGATTTTCAACTAGAATTTGAAGTACCTTGAAAGCCATCAAGCTGACTTGATCTTCTAAAGATGAAGGTCCTATTAAACCGTTTAATATACTTCCAACAAATTTATTGATAAATAATTCATTAGTTCTCTATTAAGAATTCTAAGACCACTTCTACCATTCTGTCATAAAAACTATTACAATATCATGAATAAGTTTCATGTAATTGAATTTCCAGTCAGCACCATCATATAGACTACTGCTATTACTATTGTTCATAAGAGGACTATTATCCTTACTGGTTCCACTGCCGTTCATATTTGTATTGGCATAGAGTAAATTCATGTAGAGCTAATCCATCAACTTGGGTAATAAAATATTCATAAAGAATTCACGTTTATCTAAAATATAGTTAGTGTTGCTCAAAATTAATTCGTATAAATTCAATAAAACAGATTTTGCCTCTTGGAGCTGTTGGCTATTAGACTAATGAACCAAGTCGAATAACCCAAAAAATTCTTCTAAATAGTTTAACTCAAACATAATTGTCTTTAATTGCTAGTGCTTAATAAACTGTAATAAAACCTATTTTAAAATTAAAAAAAATTATTTATATATTCATAAATTTTGTTGAGTTTTATTAAATAAATATTTAAAATTCAAAAATAGTTTACATGGAGATATTAAAGATTCCCTTGAAGACTTGGCATCCCATTACTGAAATGATTATTATTTTGTAAGTAATAATAAGCACTACCCAATTAAGGAATTATTCCTATTTCTCCTTTAGCGATTCTACTAATTTCTTCTTTAATAGCAACTATCATTATAGGCACTGAGTTTTCATTTAGTATTTTAAGATGTTAATAGCATTATTACACATATTTAAAGTTATCACGAGAGAGTTTATCAAATTAAGCAAAGAATTTAGTAGAGCAGAGATCAATAAGACATTTAGGATTATACTTTATGCATAATAAGAGAGAAATAATGCTTTTTCCTCTAATAATAGTGTGTGAGCTTTCAAGAAGATATACTATAACCTCAATGAAGCTTGGGTCTCTTATCATGCATGCCTACGACAATTCACTCATAGGGAACATTTAAATTTAAATATTGATTAACGTGAGCACTGATTATTAAATGCGAGTAGTGGAGTTGTCTCCCTTTAAGATTTCCTTCACTTTAGGAATTCCTTAGAGTTGCATAATAATATATTCTGCTAACTAATTGTTCAATCTTGCTATTTGGGTTAAACTAATCATAATACTAGCTTTAAGATCTTCGTTTCTAGTGAAGAAATAGAGACTAACCAAAGCATTTATAGTTTCCTAATTACAGAAAAATTAACCTACTGAAACTGACTGGGAAGCTATATTTTCTATTGTTTTAGTGGCATAAAATTTAACTAATTCATCCTCTTCATAAGTCTTAACTACTTTCACAATGAAAGCTAATACTTGAGGCTAGATCTTCCAAACACTGTTAGCTGGATCATCATCTACTTAAGTAGCAGCATAGAATAAATACTCTCCTAAAGTTGCCAATAGTCTAAATAAAAAGATAGTTTAGATTAATTAAAAGTTAATAGATAAAAAATAGAATTACTTTCTGCGAACCTTTTCTTCCTTCTCTACTTAAAGTACTTCAATAATAATGCTTTGAATATTTAACTTACTCAATTCATTTTCAATTACTGTAGCATAACGAAGCAAAAACCCAATAGAACTTGCAACTCTTAATCTTATCATAGGAACCTTAACGTTTTAGAGTAAATCAAGGAGAAGGTTGACAAAGGCAGAATTGATATAACGGTTAGAGACATTTGAATTCATAATAATACTTTCGAAATAGCAAAGGATATTATATTTATCAGTATTAGGCTAGTGCAAAGAATTAAATATTGATTCAAATAATTTATCTATTTCCTATCTATCTATACCATTCTCTACTTCTTCTGCACTGTACCATTAGAATGGAAGGGTTTCTTTTTTATAGCTAGAATCTTAAACATATTTCTCTATGTCTTTATGTCCTAATTAATTTTAAATAGAAGATTTTTTTTATAAAAAAATTACAAATAAAAGCAATTAATTACCAATTATTGGTTTAACTTATGTATCGGTTTAGTGATAAAATAGTTTATCAAGAGATTCAATAACAAACGAGGGCTTTTTTGATAAAGTGAGAGGATGCGATTCGGGATTCTTGTTTTCGTGGTAGTTACTGCTAGTGCTTATATTATTAGTGTTGCTTTGAGTAGAATTTTTACGGTTTGGACTGATTCCTACGTAACTTGTATTATTGGAACTACTTCCACTATTTTAATGCTAGTGGTGGTAAACTTGATTTTATTAAATCATACTTGTACTATTGCTACTGTTATTCATTCCGTGAGGGAGAACGCTAGAGTAATTACTAGAGACATTAGACGATGGGATATTATAAATGTTTATAGCATTTTTAAGAACTCCATTAAATCCACTGGGCGTATTGCTATTCAAGTTGTTATTATTATTGCTCATAGGTGTTGCTGGTGTGTTAAGAAGACTGATATTATTGAGATTAGAGAGAATACTAGTATTATTGTTATTCATAAAAGCGCTAGTTTAATATATACTACCATGATTTGAATAAGGAGAAACACTTTTTGCATGAGCTGTGCCTTATGTACTTCCAGTGCTGTGATTGTGAGGAGTAGAAGGAGTCTTTATTAAATTTTATTTAGTATTTGTAGTTAAATTTTATAAGTGGTGATTACTGCCTCCATTTGAGTTATTTCGAGCACTTTAGTTCTTAGAATTTGGAGTTCTATTAACATTATTAGGAGAAGTTGGAGTTTAGGCACCTTATCTCCCTGTGCTTATCTCTTACTAATTAATTCTTGATCTATTTGAAAGAGAGAATTTCTATCCTTGTTATAAATTTAAGTTAGGGCTTTAAGAAAGCAATTTTCCAGTAGAGAGAGGCTATGATTGAGGTATTTAATTGCTGTTTAAGTTGTTTGTATTAATGCCTAAATTATTATTAGAATAAACGCTCTTGAAGGTTGACTCAAGCTCTCCATTTTTTTTATTATTTATTTTATTGTAATTATTGAAGTTTTCTTAATCCTCTTAATAGGAGGGAATGATATTAGAATATTATTATTACTATTCAATAGTAGTATTTCCAATAATAGTATTGGCTGTGTTATTACCAATAAATTCTTCTTCTTAAGATCCTTCTTCTCTTTCGCCATATCCAATATCAATAATTTAATCTCTATTTACCAAAAAGAAATCTTCTTCATTTTTCTTTTCGTCAGTTTGATCATTAAAAAGTAATTTATTGTTAGATGAAGTGTTGTTCATAAAGTTTTGTTAGAGATAGTTACTTATATTATTAGTATTGTTATTATTAAGTGTTGATGTTCCACTCAATGGATTGTTTAAATGATTCTATGAGCCATTCTAATAAGTATCTTCTTATTGTTATTATTCTCTTTTTAAATTCTTTTAAACATTCAAACTTAATCTAAGAACGTTGACTCCTTCTGCTCCATTTATCATTGAATTATTACCATTTCCTCCTTTAAGGTGCGATACTAAATTGCTAGAGCCGTTCTTTTAAAATCCTGGCTGCATTCCATACTTATTCTAAGACCACCTATCGAAATGAGGTTATTACGGGATTTCAATCTTCCTTAAATTCTTTAATTAAATTGTATTCCAATTTAAAAAAGGGTGATTAATAATCTCATTCCAACTTAATCTTTTCAAAGGATTCTTTTATAGTAAACCTTAAGTAAAAGAATGGAATTCATTAGAAAATCCTTAAACTTTGTCAATTTCTTTATTCAATATTTGCCAAACTAAATCCTAAAAGCTTTTTGAAACAAAGGGAGGTTTTCCACTTGCTAATTCATAAATAACGCATCCAAGAGACCATAAATCGGTTTAATAACTATAAACACCATCGTCCTAAAACAATTCCGGTGCCATGTAATAGGGAGTACCCTTCTTAGAACCTTCTTTGACCTTTAGTTTAAAATATGATTTTAATAATATGCACCTATCTTAATAAATTTATCAACAAATCTATCCTATTTTAAATTTTTTGAATTTTTATAGAAGATATTTTGTAAAATTGAATTCATACTTATCATTGAGATTTATTATTTATTCTACTTAAATAAAATAATTTCTATCTTTAATAAATAATAACTTCTTATTGCTGAAAATTATTACCTCTTCATCTGTTTGTATTAAATCTACTATGCGGCGAGCTAAGCCAAAATCACAAAATTTTAAAGTTCCATATTCGTTTAACAATACGTTAGTAGGTTTTAAATCACAGTATATCACTCCTTTTGAATGTAAATACTATAATCCTAATATTATTATTATTAAATTAATTAATTTAGAAAATATTTTTATTTGTCATGCAATCATTTAAGATTATTTTGTATCTTGGAAAATTAAAGCTGCTGCTAATCCTACTTTTTTTTAAAAACAATCAATCTATTGATGTTACCTTGAACTAAATCCTTAGCGAATATCTTTATTTGAGGCTCTGTCAACTTCTTATCCTACTCTATGAGCTATAACATATTACCACCTGAAGAGTATTCAAATATTGCCCATAGATGATTTTTAGTCTCGTACCAATTATAAAACTTCAAAATGTTGACGTGATCTAATGAATGGAATATCTTCACTTCATTCATCAACTAAGTAAATATTTTTAAAAGTCATTAACATATAATTTCTTTAATATCGCTTCAGAATCATGTGAAATTGATCATTAAATCATTAATTAATTAGCATAAATAGAAAATTTACTTTTTTTCTTTTACACTTTTCCATAGATTTGACTGCATAGTAATCTATTGTCTTTTTTTTACGAGCTTTGTAGATGATAGAGTTTTTACCTTTTGCAATGTCTTCATAAATATGATAATTATTCATTTCTCTATTTAATAAGCTACTATTCTACTGTCTTCAATAAATCAGATTATGATTTTCGCTTAGAGTTGTTTCCTTTGTTGTTCAAATCCTGCTTGGATTTTGAATTTTTTGATAATTTTTAAAATGATTTATCGCTTTATCGATATCTATGATGAACCACTACTTTATTTAGCTACCTTCTTATAGTATTGATTCTTTTTCAAAGTGTTTTAATTTTTACTTCTTGTTTTAATTTTTGTTTTTTTGATTTTGATTTTGTTTGTTTGTTTATATTGTTTAGTTTAAACAGCAAAATAAATTGAATATTTTGTTATCTCTAGATTTCTATAAATATTAGTTATCAAGGAAAAATATTAAAATTTCATCTTCTTTTTATGATAGTCGTCTGTCTTTACAACCCAAAGTATTAGAAATCCCATTCTTTCATTTATGTTTATCCACACCCAACAATATTCAAATTCAAAAGAAAAAAAAGATTGAATTAATTATTTATAAAGCAACCAAGCAAGCAAGCAAACAAACAAACAAGGATCTAAATTTTAATTTTGCAAAAAATTCTTTAAATATTCATATTTCAATAGAAGATTTTCAAATGCAAATTAAAAGTGCAGATAAAGATTTAATTATTTTATTCAGAGCTTAGAAATGAAAATTATAATATACCTGAAATTTTTAAAATTTCTTATATTAACTACATTATTCATAATTAAGTAATAATTTTTTTCCCTTACATTATTATTTAAAGAATTATTTTAATAATTAGGAGACAATTAACATAAATCCTTTTTCTTACTTCAATTAGAGTAAATTTATTTTAATTTTGTAATATATTAAACTCTAGTAGTTATAATAATATGGTTATTATTATAATATTTATGCTTTCAATCAATAAAATTTTACAATTGTAAGTTTCTCCACAAATAAATTAATTAACTAAATACCAATATTTCATGGCACATCATCATATCAATTAATGTAGAGAAATTAATTTCAAAATTTTTATTTGTAAAGCCTGATTAAAAGATAGAAATTTAATTGATTTACTTTACTAAAGGAATTAAAATTAAATGATATAATATTCTTGATAATCATCAATACTTTTTCTCAACCTTAATAATAAATTTAAAATAATTTAGATTTCAATATAAATGTCACTCACTTTACTGTCTTGTTAAAAAAAATTCTCTTAACTTTTTCTTGAATTTTACTATTATCCTTATCTCGAAGGAGTCTTTCTAAAGATCTCTACGATACTATTTGCTTAATTTATATAAATTATTTGATTTAAGTGGTATTATTTGCTGAAATATTTTATATTAATTATAAAATTAGTTAATTATTAAATATTAATTAAATAATACCATTTAAAAAAATTTTTTTAAGGACAAAGATTTATAATAAGAGCAAAAGATGGTCTAAGTAATTTAAAGTAAATAACTTAATTAAATCTCACTTTAATTTTTAAAATTAGATTCTATTATTAATGGTGATTATAAATTTGCAATAGAAATTATGATTAAAGAAGTATTTAAGTAAATAGATAAATGAATAGGAATATATTTTTTTTAAACAATAAAAATTAACCATCCATTAAAGAATAAGATCAAAAAAAAGTAAAAAAAATGAAAGGTTATAATTTAATTAATAGTATCGTTAGTATTCCGATTGTAAGATCAAACAAAGACTTTATAAGGCTAATAAGAAAATTTTAATATTTTGTATTAAGAAAATTATCAACATAATCATTTAATATTTAACTGCAAGTGCAATAAATTATTGAAATAGGAATATTAGGAATAAAATCGCAGAACTAAAATGAATTAAGCTAATTTATATAATTAATATGATCGCTATTAGACAAATGAAGCAAATAAAGTAAGAGATAGCGTATCAGGAGATGGATATGATAAAAATATTTCTCATTAATAAAGATAGAATGAAGAGAATCAACGTAACCAAGATATGATAGATATGATGTAAGACAATAATAATATGATTCATTAAACTGCCAATTTCGCTACTTAAGAAGGAAAGGAATAAAATGGATAATAAAATAATAAAAAAGAATTAATTAACACTAACAGCCTGAAATTGCTAGTGAAATTTATTGATTATCTTAAAGTTAAGGGTGAAAGCGATGTAACCACACTTCTTTTAATGTAGGAAAGATTATTATACACAGCTTCTTATTTACTAGAGAAGGGGGCTAGTATTCATGAATTGCATTTCGATTTCAAAAATGAAACAATTTAATTTATTTAAAAAGTGAATTTGAAAGCTATGGAGAGTGGCAGTACACTTGGATTTGATGAATTAGTTAATTTAATAAGTAGAGCTATTGATATGCTTCTTTATAAACCAGTATTTTGTCGCATAGATCCTTTTTCTAAAGTTTTAGATTTAAGAATTCTATGCTTCAACAATTTAAGTTGCATCTATCGCTAGAATAAAATGTATCACGACGCGTTAAAGGCAGTTGATAGAGCAATAGAAATGGAAGAAATTTTAGTTAGAGATAGTTATGGTGATTCAAATAAAAATATTGCAAGTACTTATATTAATAAGGCTGTCATAATGTCTGAGTTAGGTCTTCATTTAGAATCTATAGATACTATCAAAAAAGCACTTGATAATATGGAAAACTTCAGAAAAGAATGGGAAGTGAATCTAGAAGAATAAGATGTATTTTAGCTTAAATATCTATCGGTTATTGCTTATTTCAATTTAGCTGTTGAACATGAGCACTTATTCTATGTATAATATGCAAAAACCTTTTATGAAATTGCACTTAATATAAGTAGAGAACTCAATTATGGGGAAATGACTAAGACCATTGAAGGAGTATTGAAGAAAATGAAAAAGGTACCAGCAATTAATAAAAATTGAGAACACTGAGTATATTGTGTTGAATAATTCAATAAAAAACTTTAATAAGAATGATAATTCAATTTAAATTATTAATATATTAACATGTAGATTTCTATTAAATCTATTTTTTTATGATAAAGATTGACTTTCTTTCTATCTGAAAGTTAAAAAATAGCTTTTTAAATCAAGAATTATGTATGTATTAAATAAAGATAAACTTTTTATTTTATAAGATAATTATTATAAAATAAATGTATATGAGGAAGTTAGTATTATTGAGTAACATTTGATTAGGCATTCAATAGAATTATGAAAAAAGTTTACCTAAAATGCATTATTATTTTAATTTGCATCTTCACATAACTTAACTTTCAATATATTTGAATCAATCATTAACTAACTAGCTAGTAGTTTCTGGATTTAAAAGATAAATGAATTACAAATATTAGAATTAATAAATATTTAATTAATTATCTATTAAATTAAAAAAGTGATGGTTTAATTTTTTATTTATGAGGAATATTTTACTAAATATCTCTTTTTGAATTATATAAACAAACATAAATTATGATTGGTTGCCTTTTAATTCATTAATATAAGATCATAAGATAAGTATGCAAGGAAATGAAGAAGAAGAAGAATATAATTTCTTTATTTTTTTATTATTATTATTTTTATTATTATTATTATTATTATTATTATTACTAAATCAAAGTTTTAACAGTTTAAAATTTTTGTAGGATTATAGGATAACATTATTTTTAATCTAGCTCTATTTCATTAATTTTACTATTTTAAAAATCATTTATCCTTTCTATTTTTTCATTATTTTTAAGGGACTGTTGGAACATAATTTTTAAGAGTTGTAGAAAACCCCGAAAATCTAGCTGCAATTGCTTAAGGTCCGGTTAAAGGTAAAGCAGAATTTGCTGCTCCTTGTTAATTAGGAGTCTTTAATAATTAAGAAAAAACCTATTTACAATTTACGCTTTTTTTGAGAATACCATCTAACAATTCTTCCTAATTTTAAATTACTTATTTAGGATCATATACACTTTGATCAAAATTACTACCGTATTCTTAAATATTTGCTTATAACATTAATTTTTAGTATGCTTCATCACTGGAAGAAACATCATTATCTAATGGTTTATATTTAGATTCATAATACTAGCTTGTATCAATAATCTTTTTGTTTTCTAAATAATGTTTCAATTTTTCACTAGCACCTTCTGCATATTTATCTTCTGGTATTGATTCAAGTTATTACAAATAAAATTATTCTATTTATTCTTATTCTTCTTTTGATCCTATATCAAATAAACGAGGTTACTTTCCTTGCTTAGTTACATTCTATTCGATTTCCATTTCTAATTCTCTTACAGATTTTTATATTTTTGGTACGCTTTACTAGAAATTAATAATAAATAATATCAGTCAAAATTTGTTTGTAGTGAATAAATTATTATTTTTAGTCAATAGATTAATCAATTTTAAAGATAAATATTTGCTTAATAAAGTTAGACATAAAAATATTATAAATTAACATCATCTATTCTTTTTTATTATTCCTTTTTCAATCATTATAAATACTCCTACTTGGTTGGAATTTGCTATCAAAAAAGAAATATAAATAAAATTATTATAGAGTAGTAAGTGTCTGAGTATGGAAATAAACTATATTAAAAATAGGTAATGAGAAAGAAGATTTGCTTTCAAAAAAAAATTTGTTTATTATTTTTATTAAAGTATTTGAGATTATATTTAAATAAATAAATAAGTTTGTTTCAAATTCATTTATATTTCATTTAGATTAAAACCATATAAGCTTTTAATGTTAATCTTCTTTATTTAAATTATTAACAAAACTAAATAAGAAAATTGAAAATCCAGTTGTTTTTATACTCAAACACGAACACAAAATTCTTTTTATAGTTATAATTAACTATTTATATTATTTTTATGATTAAACAAAATAATTATCCAATTTTTCTTACTTCATAAAAATTATGAAAATGTCAATATGAATTTTATTAAAAAATAGAAATAAGATTATTTCTTTTTGTTTAAATTCATAAGAATAAAATAAACAATAAACTCTTCTTAAATATTAAAATTGTATATTTTAATAAATTGTTGAATTTTCTTGAATTATAAATAGTTTAAAAATTGATTGATTGAATGATTGATAGATATTTATATCCTCATGAATGATTTTGACATAATTTAAAAGAAAAAGAAAAAGAATTCCCAACATAGAAATTAATTCAAAAATAATCTAATATATTGAGATAATTATTGCTTCCAATGCTTCAATTAAAGAAAGATTTTTCTATATCTAGAACAAAAGCATAATCACAAAAAACATATATAATCATGCCTCTAAAGTTTTAGAGTTTTTATTTATCCTATTTAAATAAATCTGTAAAATGATTAATAAATTCTTAATGCCAATAAATTTAATATTTAAATTTTAATAGTTGTATTCATTATCAATAAAAATAAACAAATATTGAGTCAAAATAATCAAAAAAATAGCAAAATATAACAGGAAAAAAATAAAAAATAGTTTTAGGAATGGGTAGAAACCACTGAAAAATGAAAAATATTAATTTATAAAAGAAATATGATAATTTTTGGTTACCTAATAATGAACTTAGCAACACTCATGTCCCATCCAAGTAAACATTCTGATATGATTTATTTATTTAATTTCTTTAATAGACGATAGCTACCAACGTATAATAGTATTTTTAGTTAAATATTCTAGCAAAAGAAAAATTCTAGAGTCAAAGCAAATTTGAAAATTTCAAACTCTATTCATTTAAATATTAATACCTTTTCACTTAAATATAGAATTTTAATGTTAAAAGATAAAATTAATCTATTGATTTTTATAATAAGTATTAGTTTTTACATATGCAACTATCTTTAGAATAACTATCCAAATTAGAATCAATACGAAAAAAATATTTTATTTAAAAGTGAAAGCAACAAAATAAAAATTCTTTATAACAATTAAGTCATTATTATTTACCAATTGGTTTATAGATTTTACAAAATTATTCTAGAAAATATTAATTTATACTGATTCCAATGCCAAAGAAATAAAAAATGTAACTCTGGTCATTCTAAAGATTCTAAAGGATGAACTGAAAAAAGGGCGGTTTTAACTTAATTTAAATAGATATTATAACATACTATTATTAGGATATATAGGATAATAGACAATTACTTTAGAATAGATAGGAACCCATTTATAAATTGAATATAAGCCTTATTTAAATTGCTCCCCCCTCCTAATTTAATAAGCTATTAGTAGTAAAACAAAAATAAAAAATAAATGTAAATATAAAATTTATTCCTTAGAGGTTTGAACTCGGGAGCTTCAGTGAGCTAGACTGACTTAATAATGACTACACTAAGGAATTGTGCATATTAATTTTTTAATTTTAAACGGTTTATGTAAAGCTAAAATAGTAAAGCTTTTAATAAAATTGGATATTTTAATTGAAGAGAAAATACCAAATTTTGAGGAAGTTGGGAATGGTAGGAATTCAAGTAAAATTAAGAACTAACTAACTAATGATTATATATATTTATTTATTTGTTTAAAATTAACTAATACTAATAAAAGTGGTATAGAAAAGTTTGACTTTAGTAACTTTATTTAGGTTTAAATCAATTTACTGCATATAATCATTAATTTAAAAAAGAGGTACTTTTCTCGATAAAATCTGTTTGCTTATTCGGCAAAGAGCAAAGTAATAAACAATCTAATTAACTAACTAACAAATAAACATACAAACAAAAAAACAAATGATCTAACAAAAAAACAAATAAAATTTAAATGAATTATAGTTATTTACTTTTATAATAACAAGCCTCTTATTTAAACTTTTTAAGATTTAGGAATATTACCTCATATATGAGCGATTTTAATAAAAAAATATTTAAATTTATAAAATAGTTGTTTTATGTAAAAGCTTTATTTGAGAGTTTTTATTTTTTGCAAAATACTTTCTTGGACTTAATATATGAACAATTACTAAAAATGGATTTGCAATTTAAAGTCTATTTGCAAAAAATCCACTCAATCTCTTATAAGGTACTCCTTTCTATCATTAACTATATTTTAAACATCTTTCTGAAGGCTATGTATATGTAATGTATTTGGATTTAATTTGGAAATTCTCTTAATTTTTTGCCATTTAATTTTAAATAATGTTTTTATTCTAATGCATGCGATTTGATAAACCTATTCAAACTTTTTTTTACTTAATCTTTTCACATGATAAATAAATAATGGAAAATACAGAGATATTTGTCCAAAATGGTTCTCTGTAGAATATTTTTAACAGTTTTATTAAACAAATTGACCATTTTTTGAGTTAAATTAGGTTATTTTATCACTCCTTTTTGCGGATTAAATTCCCTCAGGATTTGTTTTAAAAATGTATATATCACTGATAAATAGCTAGTTCTTAAAATGATAGAAAAATAATAATAAAATTTAAATAACCCAAAGTTAGATAGCTATTAAGAGATTCGGGCTAAATTTTAATAATCAGTTTCGCTTATCATAGAGAAGAATAATGGTGCTGTCTATAAAAAATTTCGTTTAAAATAGTGTTGTTCAATTAAACTTTACAAAGAAAAAAGTAAAATTGTAAATAATTAAAATTTGTCTATACTATTTAAAAAGATTAGTTTAAAGAAATTACAATAAATGCGTGCTTTTACTTGTTAATAGTTTTATTATAAGTAAGAAGTAGATTTTTTGTTTTGGGCTAATAATAGTGAGGAGATTTACAGCTCAATACAATTTCGGAATGTAAAAATTATTATAAATCACATTTATTTCAGGTTTAGAATTATTTAATATTAAAACATTCGCAGTGTAATAACTTTTTAATTTATGTCATAAATTACTTTTGTTTTAAATAGAAAAAAATATGCAGCTGGTAGTACTTATTTTTGATTATAAATACGAGTCAGCTTAATTTTATCAAATTTATTAAAAGAGAGAGAGAGAGAGAGAGAAAGAAAGAAAGAGTAAGAATAAAGAATAATGCTTCTCTCTTTACTTGTTTCTTTAGTAAATCTCTTAATTAAAGACTAAAATTTTAGTGTTTGATATTATTTATCACACTATTATAAAATCATAAAGTTAAAATGAATTGATCTTCTTATTTTTAAATTTCATAACCTTTAGGTTCCGATCAATCTATCTATGTTCAGAAATAAGAACTAAAACTGTTTTTGATTATTAGAGCAAATCACTCTTTACTCTATTTATTTAAATTAACTTTAATATTTTTTATTAAGAATATGGATTTTTTTTAGGATATTATTTCGTTTCTTTTAAACAACTATAAGCTAATTTATACCCTGGGGAATGATTGATTATCTCCTTCGCTTGAAAAATGATATAATTTTTTTAAGATTTTATCAATATCTAATTCTTCTCGCAGCAGATTAATTTAACCTATTTTCACTTTAAGAATAATAGACTAACGGTATTTCAGTAATTAATCATTAAGGTTGCACATGAAATAATGGTAGATTTATTATAGAAATAGAATATATCTTTTTGGCAATATGATACTATGTAGAATATTTAAGGGGATATGAGTTAGAAGAATTAGCAGACTTAAAATTTTAAGAAATACTTTGATAATTAAATAATCCAAACTAAATAATTTTTTTTTTTTAAATCTTAGATTAAACAATTACCTTCTAAGAGTTAACTTCTAAATTGTAGAGATTTCTTTAGTATTAGTAAATAAGTGAGGAATTTCAAACAAGAGTTTTGATAAAAATTAAAAAAAAGTAGAGGGCGAGAGAATATAAGTGCTCTTGATTTTATTGCAAAAGATTAATTCCAAATAAAAGCTGAACAGAAATTTTAATTAAATTATAATAAATAAACACAAATAATTTACTGAATTTTAAAATATAGATGCATTTAATTTTTCACTAAAAAGAATTAAAAATTAATCATATCAAACAAGAAGAAAGACTGAGAGAAGATAAAGAAATATAGGCTTAAACAAGTTTATCGAACTTTGTTTAAACAAAAGAACAACAATTATACTTTTACTAATAACAAATTATCAAATCAGAAGATTGCGCTCTAATTGAGTCAGATCTTCAGATTGCGAATCAACCCCATAGCTATCTCTCATAGAAGTGCCATCGCATTAAAAGTGAGGAATAGATAACATCATCTCTCATGAGAATTAAGAAGAGACCTGATGAATTTGATGAGAGTGAAATAATCCAGAATGCTACATAATCGAACATCCAGACTGAGCTTTCAATCTCATCTAGAAGAGAAAGTATCTTTAAAGGTAATTTTTTATTATAAAAAAACTGATACCTCCTTGATTAATTGAATCAGGTAGATTAATAATTGGGAGGATTTAGATAATTTTGTTTGCCTACTTATTGGAAAACAGCTAGCTCTTCCTTCATATCTAATAATTTTGATAATTGAGCGTCCTTTTGCTTGTTACATAAAAACTTACCTTTATTAATTATTTATAAATAGAAATTGATTTATCTGCAGCGTATGTTAAGAAATGTTTAAAAGTTGACTAACCAGAAATACCTAGACACAGTTCCCTCACTCAAGATTTAGGATATGCCAATATATAATAGCAGAAAATAACCCCCATTTACTCGTACAAAAACTACCTTGATACATTTTAGCAACCAAAATCAGAAAAACTAATTCAATTTTATGAAGCTAGAGTACGTTCCCTTTCAGATCCATTTTCAACTTCAGATTTAAAAAATAACACTTTACCTTTCCAATAGCGCCGCTTTTCCATGCCATCCTTATAGATTATCAACTAACAGAGCACAGCCCATCTTTCTTTCCTCTAAACATTAAGTTTTCAAGTGGAGAGATAAAATAGCATGCGCGCAAATGTGCTCAATTTCATGAGAAACTATCCTATAAGCTAAATATTAACTTAGAAAGATAAGAAATCTAAAAAATTAGCTGGGAAAATTATTTAATAAACCGGAGGAATCACTATTGGTGGTCTCCCTATAACCATAAGTGAAGAAAGTATAATGGAGTAATACATGTAGTATTAAGCTCATTAGCAAAGCATGCTTAATTTTATTGACATCCAGAATATTATTCGTAACCCAAAGCCAGAAAAAAGTTTCTGTAGCTTAATAGAAGCTCAATTCTTTTTCTTCATCATAGGAGATTATAAAAAATTGAAGCGTCTTTAAGATCATTTTCAATCAGAAGAAGATAAAAATAACAATAACTGTACTGAAAATTTGAATGAAATCTTATTTGAAGTTTATGCTGACTCTGATTCCTCATCATTATAATCAGCTGATTCTTTAAGCGAAGAGAAGGGAGAAAGAAAATTTAATATTGATGAATTTATTGCCTTTAAATCCTAAACTACGACTTCAAAGCTTACTAAAATGTAAAAATCCACTTTTAATAACCCATTCTAAGATTTCTCAATTCATCAAAAAGAAAAATATAACCCAAATAGAAATTAATTTTACAATCTCCCTAAATACTGCATGGTATTCATCTTGGAGCTCCTCTCTAATAAAAATCTTAAGAGATTAGGAGTTATTCCAGAGTATTAGCTGCTAATCTAAAAAATTGTCAAGAATGTTAAAAAGTCTGCAAAAATAAAGGAATAAAAAAAGAAAATAATGTACAATCACAATCATTATAATTGCCTATTTTTATCATTGAATCAGCAGAACACTACAGAGGTGTCAAATTAATAAGATCTCAAGAAGCTTCACATGAAAGTATTTGGAATAGAAAATATCTTATAGCCATTTGACAACCTTTACATAAACATTTTAAAGAAAATAATTGAGAGAATTATAATGATTTAACTCTAGCTAATACAAGAATTTCCACTTACTCAATACATTATTAATAATAAAAATCTATATCAATTCGAGAAATCAAAAATCAATTATATAGAACGTGTTATTTAAGGCATCTCGAAGCTGAGAGAGGGAGAGATAATAAAAAGATTTTGAGAAGTGGAATCCTAATACAGAAAACCCACTTTATTTATTACACACACTTATTTTAAATGTATATATAAATTTAATCAAATAACATTTGGTATTGAAGAGCTAGCCCTACCCTACCCTACCCTAATCTTCACTATTTACCTACATACCTTACTTATATTAGAAAATAAATAGATTGCAATCAATCAATCAATTAGTTCATTGTAATTTAACTAAATTTAATAAATTATGGAATAACCAAGTTTTTCCTCTTTTAACAAGCTAACCAAAGCTGCATGCTAACAGCATAGAAAATAATGTAATTGCTTGATTAATTTATTAGGAAAATTTCAATTATCAACCCAATCATGTAATAATGTATACTATATTTAAAAACTGTAATATGTGCAATGTACTATATAGACCAAATACTTTTTCTGCAAAAAACTCATCAATTCCAATATTACTTTTTAAAATATATCGCAATTTTATAAACAAAATTTCATACAATTTACATATTTCGTATTATGTACTATTAAGAATACGTATTTCTCTCGAAAATTACAGCCAAAAAACTAAGGAGCACCCAAAATAAAATTAAGTATTACCTTCCCCCTCATAGGAGAGAATTTAATTAGAATTTTGTACAAAAAAAAAACAAACAAAATGCTTGAAATCTGAGAATAGATCAATCAATCAACCAATTTGTAAAAAGCCTGATTGAATAGATTAGAAGCAAGGCTAAATTTCTGAAAAAATTATTATGATATAATAATAAATAAATAAATTTAAATATATTTTTACAGGAAATTTGATTTTCGGACAGCGTGGATTTTTAGTAAGCTGTACGTTTCTAATAACTTTTTATTATTTTCTTCTAATACTATTAGAAGTGTATTTTTAAATAAAAATTATTTATGTTTGAAACTCTGATGTATTCTTCAAATTATTAAAATAAATTATCTTTTCTAGATGTATAAGTTGTGAAAGTGATCAACTATACATTACAGTGAGTTTTGAAAGAATTAAGGCTTAAAGTTTGCCTTGTGACAAATCTCAAAGAAAGTGTAAAAAGAATTAATTGTAATTCTTAATTAACAATTAAAGGTTCCCACATACCACATAGAATAATAGAGAGGGAAAATAGCAAAGAAGAAACCTTAAATTCATTTCTAAATTTTTCAAAGTCTCTAGATAATAGTGAATTTATCAACAATCTATCATCATTTAGATTACAAACTTACAATCGTTTTTTGAATAAACGACAAATTTAATATTTCTTAATCTTCTCTTACATTCATTTTTCATTTCATTATTGTTGAGTAATTTTTATAATTTTGGTATAGCATACACTCCTAGCCTGTATTTTATTTAAATTCTTAATCTTTCTTTCCTTTCCTTTTGTGATCTTGATTTTTCTATTCACATATTGTGGTATTAATACTTATTACTAAAATCAAATTTTTTTTCAGGTAGATAATATCCCAAATAATTTATGTAAATTTTACCTAATAACATATTTTCGATTTGGTCATTTTGTGATTTACCAATCTATCTCTTGAATAAACATTGCTCTTTATGTTTTCGATAAGTATATCCTTAAAAAATAGCTCATACCACATAAAATTTAAATATTCATTTTTACAACCTTTTGATGAAATTAATGTCAATTAAAAAGTAAAGTTCTATTTATGGATTACAGGAAATTGTTTAAATCACAAAAATTAAATAGGAAACTAGCTTATATATGTCAAGAGACGAGTAAGAAGTAATTAAAGTAGCAATTAAATAATTTAAATTAAAAACAAAAATGCTAAAGCTATAATACTGTTAGCCTAATACTTTATAAACCATAAAGAGAGTAATTGAAAATTTGAGTTTAGTAAATTTATAAAATAATCTTTAAGCTGGGTGTTTGTTTCTCTTAATCACGAATCCCATGTAAATTTTAAGTAGGTTTACAAACTATTATAACTCAAATAAATAATTTAAATGAACATTATCTTTTTCGTAGAGATGATTTGAAAGAAAAGATTCTCTGCATGAATAAAAAAAATGTATGCAATAATAACTTTCTATTTTTATTGATAAAAAAAGGAAATTTCATTTATTTTATAATTTGGGAAAATTTATTATTGAAGCAGATTTTATTAAATAATAAGGAAATAGAAATTAGCAAGCAGCATGAAATTTTCTTTTAAAAATGAATTCATGACTATCTCAAATATTTATAGGAAATTAATCTGATTTTCTCATCAAATTTTTGGCTTTTTCAAATTTTTACAGACATAAAATTATTCTTTCCTTTCTCTTTCATTCCCTATAAATGATTTCACACCTTTTTATTAAATAATTTATTTCTATTCTTCTCATTAATATATTTTGCAAAATTTTGTGTAGATCTCAAAGTCTCACTCCATGTTAGATTGTACAAGTTATTTCTTCTTCTGTTTTCTTTTAGGTTCATTAAATAATCATTAAGTTTAATGGTGTATATCAAGTTATTTCTTGTGAAGCCCATTCTTCTGTAGCAGATATCATTCCCATCCTTTACACATTTTTTCCATTCCTCTTCATTGGTATATAGATCAACTGCAGAGTTAACATAATCATCAACTGTAAAATTCCAAAATTTGCCACCAAATTTCAAATGAGTTGGCTATTCAGTAAAATCAATATTTTTGTACGAATAGAATTCCTCCATTTTTGCTTAATTTTGCAATTGCTAGGAAGAGACTTTTGACAACATATCCCTATTTCGAAAAATTTTTATTAATGATAAGTGAAGTAATGAAAAAGCTAGCTTTCTTTTAGTAATTAACTTTAATCAACAAAGCAAGCACAAGCATAATAAAATATAGAAAAAAAATACAAATTTAAATCAAATTCAAAGCATTAATGATTGAATTGAATATTGAGTATATTGGAAGAAAATACCAAAGATATACTTGTAGGGGGGTAACATCATCGTAATAATTCTCATACATTTATATGAGAAATTAGATTATAATTGGTTTATTTAAGATAAATTTTAAATTGTAGGACAATAGTTGAACTAAGAAGAGTACTGATGAGTTCTAACTTTAAACATTTTTGTCATTTTCTATCCAATTAGTTTGGTTAATAATAATAAGTAGTTGTTGATTGCATTTAAAAAAATTTTGAAGGAGATATTACTTAAGAGGGAGTAATAACATATATAGTTTTCTTCTAAATTACTATAATTGATTGATTTCTCTTAATTATGATGAATTAAATTAGATTCAGTAACATAAAAGTCTAGAGAATTTATTTTTATAATAATTAAATAATCATAAGCAAAAAATGCGAATCTGTAATCAATTTTGCACATAAAAAAATTGTTATGATTACTGAGCAAATTTAAATAATAAGGAATTAAAAAGATGTTTATAAATTATATTACTTGTAAGTATATTCCTTTAAATTCATATCAGTATATATTGATTCATAAGTAGTGTTATAATATAAGCCTTCTGCTCCAATCGGACTTGTTACAACTGGTACTTTATACAGCCAGCTATCTACAATTTTACCCTTAATACCGGCTCCATATCTAAGAGGAGCTAACATCACTCTATATTTAGCCAAACGCTCTAGAGTAGGCATAACTCCTCTGCTAAATATATTAATATTTAATTTATCTAGGTTTGAGAATTCTTGTTTAGAGTTAGATCCATAAATGTGTAATTAAGCATCTGGTAAACGTTCATGTATCCTAGGCCAAACATGATTAATTATATACTTCAAACTATCGGCATTTGGATGATGTGATTGATTTCCTATCCAAACAAAATTTTTCTTTTTCTCAAATTTCATTTCCTTTTCATCCACTTCTTCATTAGGAGTTTCATGGAAGAAGGTTAATAATTCAGAGTTATGGATATTCAAATAATTTTTCATACAGAAATGCTCATAATCGCTACATGTAATTACAACATCACTTCTCAACATACTTGCCATTTCTCTATTAAATTCTTCGCTTTCACTTCCTGAAGGAAATCCTTCTTACAAAGCTCTTCTCATTAATTCTCTTTCTAAAAGAGGATCTAATTAATTTTCTTTCCCATTCTACTAAGCTTAAAGCTTCATTTACTCATCCATTTCTTCTACAATCTTCTCTCTGTGATGGCGGAATGAATGTATGTCTTATAAGTCTAATACTTTCATGCAATTAGGAAATTTTGTGTGTATATAATGTGAGAATTTCTCTTCGCAAACAAATGTGTCGAAAATAGCTACATCAGGAACAAATTTTAACTATTTACTCAATAAATGATCCATTTAGTCAAAATTATTATAGTCTGCTTCATAAAGTTTAACATTTGAAAACATTTAAATATCACTAACTTGCTATTTAGTCTTTTTTGCAGGAGAAATAAAGATTGTCTCTTAATCATCCTTTAATTAATTCAGCACATACCCGAATGTTCTAACACATGCTGCTGAAAAATTATTCTTTGGCCAAAGAAGTGAAAAAATAGCTACCTTCATCCTTTAAATACCTACGACCTCTATTAATTTATAATTTCTTTTTTATATTTTATAACTCCAGCCTTTTATTTTAGTGATTTATTCTTTGTAGATGATTCTAGAGAAGTCCTTTTGTTTACACTAACTTTTAAGTATACTAATTTTGATATAAATCTTAAATACTACTCAAAGATATTTGTGATAATCAATTTTTTAACTCTTTCTAATTTCTTCTAGCTAGCACTAAAAATAATAGTAAAATACTTTTTTAGCACTCTTAATTCTACTTACTTAAATCTAAAATAAGGAAGAATATTAAAAAAGAGGAGTTATAAAAAAGATTAAAACAAATGAGTATATTTCAACATTTAAAAGCACAAAATAATTAAAACAATTTATAAATATTGAAAAGATTAATGATTATATTTTTTCATTTACTTTTTTAAATAGATCAATCCAAATATTTTTATAAAATAGCACTCACTTTAAATGAATAAATAAATAAATGGATATAGTTACCTTAAAAAAAGAATAACCTATCTTTTTATACTTTCAAAATTAATCATTATCAATTTATTAAAATTAAATAAATCAATTAAGCATATTTTAGTAAAATAATTTTTATATAATTAATTAATTGTTCATAAATTTAAAAAATTTTAAAATCTAATTTTTGTAAGCAATTTTAATTAATTTAAAAGATTAAAATTAATTATTCCTTCATTTAATAAATTAACTAAATAAAATAAAAGGAGATTATAAAAAGAATAAATAACAAAAAATTTAATATAATTATTATCAACCAATCAACCAATCAGTTTTAAGCTACTTTTTATTCCAGATTTTAAGGTAAATTAAACTTTTTACTTATTTTTGGAATAGAATCTTTAATATCTTTACATTGTTACCTAATCTATCCTGTAACTATCATTGGTTTTATATTTTAAATAGTTGTTTCTATATAATGTATCAATAGCACTAATTTTTCTAGTTCTTGAGGGTTTAATGCATCTTTAGTCACTTTATTTAAATATTTCAAGGTAGAAGTTGAGGATTATAAAAAGAGTTCTATCATTTTTTTATCACCAGAATTTACTTCTGTAGTGAAGATTGCATGAATATCATTATTTAATAAATATTTAAATATAGATGTGTCCTATTGATTATTTAAATTTGCTATAATCCACATTGTTTCTTTTTGAACTTCAGAATCTGCTCTATACCTAAGCAATCTTTTAATCTTTTCTGTCAGTTCACTCATTTAAATTAAACTTTTAGCCTATTTCAAACATAAAAATTAACAATTTTAAGAAACTATAGTTATTTATATTTACTTAATCAATTGTTCCAGCAGCTATATTACTCAGACACCAACATACTTCTTTCCTTATAATGGTATACTCAGGATTATATTCTAAGAAGTGGATAATAAGTTATTAAACAATTCCACTACTGATTAATTTATCTGAAACAGATTCACTTGAAGAAGCTAAATTAGCCACTATTCTAATTGTTGGATGATTAATATTAAATCCAAATGATAAATCTATTAATTCTGATATTTTAGCAAAAATAGGAGAATTTGCTATTATATTTGCAACAGTTTCATCTTCATCTGTAACATAAGAAAGACCCCACAATATATCAGGGAATAGATTCCTCTTATTTAAGAAAAGCATTTCTCTGAATATTGGTAATATTTCTTATATATGTTAAGGTTATGCACTAGGTTTTCCTCTTACAAGTTATGAGATTAACCAGCAAAAAGTTTGAAAGAAAGCTTCTTTTAAGTTTTTTTTCTAATCAAGCGAATTAAGTAGTTTTATTAGTTTAAGTGTTATTTCTTTAAATAAGAGTACATCTCTACTTTTAGGATTATCGCCTGCTATATTTCCTAAACCCCACATTCTATTTATTTAAATTAGAGTTTAGTAAATATAAAAGTAATAATAACTAATTTTACGCTAACTCAACAATTTATGTGATTTGATTATCTAAGTTCTCTATAAAAAAATCATCAACTCCGATTGTAAGCATATAATTGACCTCATCAGAAGAACAAGCACAAATATTTCCAAATATCCACGTTATGTCAAACATCATCTTTGGATCACATATCTCTTCCTCACTAAATAATATTAATGATTATATTATATCACTTTCTATAATTTATCCTATTGGAGGATTTTCATTCATTGAAGTCCAAATTTTCACTTAACAAATTATTCTTCTCTTCGTTTCGGAGTCTACTTCGAGACTCATAATATCATTTTTATATTTCTCTAAAATATTTGGATCGCAGGGAACTTTATCCATCACAAATCAATTCTTTATTTTTATTGGCTATTATTAATTTCTAATTTATCAAAAGGTCTTATTTTTTAATTCCCTAAATCTTTTTCTTTTTAAACATCAAAAAAGGAATTAATCACAAAAAAATTATTAACCTGAATATAAAAGTGCATATTAATAAATAAATGCAAATCCTTTTAATAATGCAAAAAGCTAAAAAATATTAATAGAAAAAGATTTTTAACAGCTAATTAATAAATTATTGAGTTTGTTATTTAATTCAATTCAATTCTTATTATTTTTAATGATAATATTCAATGAAATTTTAATAGAAAGATTGGATGGATGTATTCAAAATTAATAAAAAATCAAAAAGATTAACACACTTGAAGACAAAGTAGAATTTTTAATATTTATAATTAAAGTTACCATTTTTATAAAAATATTAATAAATTCATTATAATCTATTTATTTTAATAAATATTTTAGGCTGAATAGGTCAGTAGAGAGTTTATGCTAAAAGAAATAATATGAACGATAGATAGTCATAGGAGGAATTTCATCTTTTGGGTGGTCAAAGATTGCAAAAGTTAAGAGACATAAAAAGACTAGTAGAATGAAGGAAGGGTAACAGGATATATATGATTTGCTTGTGATGAATGAAATCAAAATAAGAAAGAAGCTAAAATAATCACGAATTTGAGATTTTAATTATATCAAGCTAATTAAAAATAATCAAAGATCAAGATAAAAACAAAGTTAATTTTTATAATATTTTTATAAGAAATATTAATTATAGCAAAACATATAATAGAAAATCAAATTAAAAACAAAGCATTAGAATAATATGAGCGCTGAAAATCAAGTCGTTGCTGCTTCCGGTGAATAGAATTAGTTAAATGATGATTGGTGTTTCTGGTATTGCCCCAGATTTGGCCACAAGAATTACATCACTGAAGATTATTAGAAGAATCTTAAATTATTAGGTGAATGCAGCACTGTTGAATAATTCTTTAGCAACTACATCTACATTCAAAAGCCCACCAATATTGAATCTCAAAATAAGGTTCTTTTCTTCAGAAAAGGTTGCACTCCTCTTTGGGAAGTAAGATTTTATTGATAAATTGCATTTGCTGAATTTATTTGAACAAATTATGCATCTATTAGACTTATTATTTACTAATATGTTTTCTCTACTATTATAAAATAGGAATGGAAGTGCGGTGGTTGCTGGATTCTTTTGGTCTAAAACGATATGTACAAATCTCTTAACAAAATTTGGGAAGATTTACTTGTAATTATTTCATTTTATCATTAATTTTCTATAGCCCAATTTCATTAACCGTGAAAACAGTATAGTTACTTACTAAACTCTTAAAATAGATCTTTAATTATGCTTTTTAAAATCTGCTTTCAGCATTAATATAAATGTTTTTTGAACCTATTAAATAGATTGGTTGCATTGGCGAGAAGTTCGGTAATTCCAATATTATTGGTGTCGTCCTTTCCATTAGAAGAAACAGAAAGGCTGTCATCGAAATGTGGATGAGAGACAGAGATGAAGATTAGAAAATTAAGGCTGGTGAAGAATTAAGAAAGATTTTAGGTCTTAACCCCGATAACCTCATCTTCTACTATAAAGATCACGTTAGATCATTGACTGTAAATACTTTGCAAACATTATTTATATTATGATTACTACTAATTTTAAAACTCTAAAAATTAACATCATTCTTTTATATAATTTTTAGGAAGGTTCCACCATGAAGGGTTCTATGGGTTATCAATTCATTGGTACTCCCGTTCCTACTCCTATGATTGCTAATGCCATCAACAATGCTACTATTGAAGAAATCAAAAACTTAGAAGATTTGGATATTTGAAATAGGAATTTAGTAAAAAACAACAAACTTTAGAAAATAAAAATCTATTATAAATAACTATACCTTGAAAGCTTTCTGTGAAATAGGTTCTAACATACATAGATATATAAATACAAATTATGTTTAATAGGTCAAAAAAAGTAAGAGAATATAATAGGAGGAAATAAATAGACAGAATGAATAATCAACCAATAACAATAAGTTAACTTAAAAACTAGGAAGGAAGGAAGGATAGTTAGTTACTTAGTTAATAAGTGCAAAAAACTAAAGCAAAACAACATTCTAATATAATAAATTAATTATTTTTGTTTTAGTTTGCCACATTTAATAACTATCTAGCTAGCTAGCTAATCTTATCATCTTTTAATTCTATTCTAAATATCTTATACAAAATTGCTATACTTACCAGTAAATTTATGTTCTTCATCACTTTTGTGCTCATTTCTTCCTTTATATTTTATTTTTTAGTTCTAATCTATTACTTATGCTTAACTTACTACTCTCTTTTTCTGCACTTTTTTGATACATTCCCCCACCTAAATGTTAAAATCCAATTACATAAACACAATCATTAAAGTAGAATCTAATTATTTTAAATTTAAGGTAAATTAAGATTGCTTTAATTTTCCAAAAATAGATAATGGAAATAGTGAATTTAATTCTAAAAATCCATTTAAAACAAAGTAAATTAGTAGAATTGATAAAATATAAGTTTAGTATTTATAAAAGGATGTGAATTAAATCAAAGTTACCTATGACTATGATTATGATTGGAGAGAAATAAAATAAGAAACAATTCTACTAAGAATATTAAGATAGAAATGTAGAACTTGCTTATCTACTTATGAAAAGGAAGGAATACATTTTATATATAGATAGGTAGATAAATTATACATTATTAAATTAAGGCAATTATTATTTACTAATTCTTCTTCTTTAATATATTTTTTAAATTTGTCAAAATTATGGTGACACTTTATTTCATTTTTTAACTTCCTTCTTAGGGGCGGCAGATTTCTTCTTACCATCCTTTCTATCTTCCTTTTGTACTTCTAATTTACCTTTCTTTTTATTTTGCATAGCTTTCTTGAATCTAGCATCCTATAATTAACGAAAATATAATATTAATATGATTGATCATTTGGAATTAATGTAATTCTTACTTTTCTGGCTTAGAGAGAGTGCTTAGAATTGAATATATTCTTATCATTACTTTGCTTTTTATTTTTCTTTAATTATTGTACTTTCTTGAAGGCATCATTAGATTAAACTCCCTAATAATATTTATAAAAATATTTAAAA
The DNA here is from genome assembly GCA_000260095.1 of Tetrahymena borealis. Taxonomy (NCBI): domain Eukaryota; phylum Ciliophora; class Oligohymenophorea; order Hymenostomatida; family Tetrahymenidae; genus Tetrahymena; species Tetrahymena borealis. The sequence goes on along the minus strand of JH651292.1, from coordinate 375,905 downwards.
TATTGCTCATTAGATAAATTTAACTTAATTTTTTACCTATTTGTTTAATTTTTTAATTTTCTTTCTAATAATTCTAGGAGCAATTGATAAATTATTCTTAAAGTCAAAGTTCTTTTTTTTAAAAATATTAAAATTTAATTCAAATTTATAGCTGATTTGAATAAAAAAAATTTACTCCATTTTCATTTTCATTGAAATTAGTAGTTTGCATATTCTTTTAGAAATTCTTGGTAGGAATAATATCAGGCTTTTCAATAGTCTTCTTAACCTTCTTAACAGTCTTTCTAGGTTATTCTTCTTCATCTTAATCTTAGACAACAGCTTGACCATTCAACTTAGTTTTTAATCTCTTAATAGCATTTTCTTTATTAATGGAGTTAGCCTTTTCAACTTATTTAACTCTCTTCTTTTCTAATCTTTCAGCAGGAACAGCCTTCTTTACTCTAATTTGTCTATCAAGAAGCTTAGAACCATTCTTTTCAAGAGCAGCTTTGAAACCTTCTTACTCCTTGAAGAAGACATAACCAAATCCTTTACCTTCGTGTGTTTTAGGATCTCTGATAACTCTAACATTTAAAATATCGCCACATACTTCAAAATGATGTCTCAATTATTCTTCAGAGATCTTGAAGTTAAGATTACCGACGAAGATAGTTCTAGTATAATCCAACTATTGATAAATATTGCATTTTATTTATTATTTAGAGATATTAATAATATATTTACAATCTTTTCATTTGCTTTGTCTACTCTTAAGTGCTTTTCCATAAAGACCTTTCCGTTGGCTTCAAGAGATTTTTCAGCTTCTTCTTTAGTGGAGAATAAAATATAAGCATTCTTTCTGTCAGCACCTTCCTTGAACTGTAATTAAAATATTATTATAAATTAGTTAATTCATTTTTTAAAGGCTATTTGATCCAGTTCTCCTACTAGAGAATTTTTATAATAAATTTATATATACCTTTTAAAGAATAACTGAAGCCTTCTTGGGAATTTTAGAAGTTTCAATAGGAACTGATCTAATCCAAATCTTTTCAACCTATTATTATTAATTTAATGATTCATTAGACTTTAAAAAATCCTTCTTTGTGTGTTATTTTACTTTTCCGTATTCCTTGAATTCTTTAGCAATTTAACTACCAGTAGCTTCAAGAGCAATATTTCCAACAAAAATGGTTCTATCATCTCTTTCCTTTTTTTACTTTGCAGTCATATTATCTTCAAGGAAGGGATTTTTTTGATCACTATCATCCTTTTAATAAAATATTAAATTAGTTTAACGATTTATTGATACTTCATAATTGTAGGAGTATCTAATTTATTACTTGATCAGGATTAATTGTATCTTCTACAATGACTGGTTCAGCCAAAACTGGTTTTTCCTTGGCAAACAAATTAGCAACTTCAGAAGCATCCTTGCTATTTTCTTTAGTAGTGGATTATTTGCCTGATTTTTGGGCGTTCTATTGTAATAAATATCCTAAGGTTCCGCTCATTTGATGTGATTTATTATCAAGTTTTGTATGTGTATCTTAATTAAGTTTATGTGTTGTAATTTATTGTATTATGATATGAATGTGTTTTTTATTCTTATCTATTTTGGATATTTATAAATTTAACTTAATGCTACGAATGAATTTTTGCTGATATTTATTAATATTGATTGATTGATTGATCAATATCTCAACCAATTCATTTCTGCATTCAAATTAATATTACAAATGAATGTTTAACTGAGAACAAAAAAGTATCATTAATTTGCTATAAAATAATGACATTTTATCTTTAAAGTAGCATTTTAGTGTAATGAGTATTTTCCATACATTTATTTTTTTAAAATTGATTGCTCTTTTCTATGGTATCCTTAAAATAAACAAATAAATAAATTAATAAATCAACGAATATTCACTTCTTTCTCTTGATCTTAAACCAGATTTTACAAACCACTCTAAATTTGAAAAATATCAAAACATATAATAATATAAAATATAGAAAAGAATTCATATTTCATAGATATTATTAGCATAGTTATAAATAAAAAACCCAAAATTTAAATTAGTAGAGAGAAATGTCTAAGGAACCTACTTCATAAAGCGGAGGAAAGAAACCTACTATTAAATTAGCAGATATGCCTGAAGACATGTAGCTAGAAGCATAAAATATAACTCTGCAAGCAATTGAAAAATATACAAATGAAAGAGATATTGCATATTAAATTAAAAGAGAATTTGAGCGTAAATATTTAGGAAGCTGGCATTGTGTCGTTGGAAAACAATACTCTTCTTATGTTACACATGAAGAAGGGTATTTTATATAATTATCAAAAGGCCCATTATAAATTTTGCTTTTCAGATGTTGAAAAATACTAAAATATAATATCAGTATTAATAGAATCAATAAAAAATTAAACAAAGGAAGAATAGATTTTCTCAAAAATGAAGTAGATTTAATAACATTTCCCTTCTAAAAGTGAATTATAAGAAATAGTATTAAATTTATAACTAATTCATATTATTTTATATTTGTATATAACTTAATTAGTTAATAATTATTGTTCTTCTCGCTTTCAATCCCAGTAGAATTGTATCTAAAAATAAATAATCAAAGTGAAATAATTGGTTTTTAAAATCAATAACAAGAAGAAAAAGAAAAAGTTTCATATTTTTTAAATCAATTTTAAAGATAATTAAAAATAATATCTAATAGAGAATTATAATAGAATATTTAATATTATTAAATCCTAAAATACTTTAACGCTTGCTTAATAAAAGTAAAGACAAAGATTTCAAAAAAATGTAATTTCATCAGATAATAACAAATAATTATTAAATACAAAAATAAAATGAATACTTATTGGATGTTTTGGTTATTTTTAAATTATTTACACTAAATCATCTTCATAGAATATAAAAATAATTATAAAGAAAGATTTAATTTTAGGTGATAATCAAACATTAATTAAATAATAGAATTTTATTATATTTTAAATTTATAAAAGTGCCTAAATATCCAATTCTTTTTGAAGGAGATAAACAAATAAATTATTGAATAAATAATCTCATTATTAAGAATGAAAAATAAGAATTTATATTTAAAGTTTATAATTTTATATTTAGTAATATACATCTTTAGAAAGCTATTATTAAAGATGATTGATTACCCTCATTAAACTTTATTAAATTTTAAAGCATAAAAATTATCTTGCTAAATGCAATATAAGGTGGGGTTTGTTTTTCTTAAATTAATAATAAGATTAACAAATATAAATTTATAAAAATTTAAGTGAAATGAATATATATCTATTTCTAACTGCTTACTTGATATCTCATAATTATCTTACATTAATTAATTATCTCATTAGAAAGAATTTTAGGAGATGAAGATAATCAATAGCTATCACACAAAAAGTAAAATAAAAAATATTTATGATAATTTAATAATATAGTATTCATTATTATTCAAAAGGGCAGTTAAAGATAAATGAAAATAAAGTTTACTTTCCTTCTCAATGTTACTCAATTTAATTACTTTTATATGATTTCTAAACTGTAAAAAGATATTTGAAGAACAAAAAGAAACATTTATTTCCCAATTTTAATAATAATTCAGATAAAATTACGTTTCAATTTTGACTATTACAGTTGCTTAAGATACCAAAAGATAGATTTAATAAGATAAAATAAAAAGGTAGATAGATTCATTAGAAAATAGTATAAATATTTAAATTCATCTCCCGCCAAAAAAGGGTATTATTTATGCAAATATTAAATCCAATTTTAATAGCGTCTCGAAATAAATATCTTTGTAAAATCCTTCTATAATCTAAAAGTATCTATCATGAAGAGCTTATAAATTATGCTATTAATACGTTACAAAAATAAGTTTGAATTATTTTTTGTTGTTATTTTCTTATTTTTCGTATATATTTACATTGAATAAAGTCATATCTTTAAATTTACAATAAATCAGATTTACTTTTACAATAATATCTTAGTTTTTATAATAAAAAATAAAATTCTCCGCAGAATTTTTCAACTTTTAATTATGTTTTTGATATTTATATAAGAAGAATAAAACCTATCGAAGTATAATTTAATTAAAGAAAATAAAAATATCAACAAAGAAAACAATGGAAAATACAGAAAGAAATCAAGGGTTCTTTAATTTCAAAGACGATTAAGATACTGAAAGGGATTCTTAAGAAGAGAGTTAAATACCTAAGTAAGAAGAAGAAGCTAATGTTTAAAATTTTTAGCAAAAGAACATTAATGTATAAGGAGGAGTAGTTGATGAAGAGTAGGGATCTTAAGCTAACAAAAAGGTTGAAGACAAAGTAGAAGGAGGTGTAGCATAGTTGGAAGAAAAGCCTAAAAAAAAGAAATCCTTGGCTAAAACTTTTTGGTCAGTTTTCTTGACTATAGTTTTATCATTGATCTGGAATGCAGGTATACTATATCCTATGTTGGCAATTGTAGGCGTACTATCTGCTTTTATTTCTATTTTCAAAATTTGCAGTGGAACTTATAACTGGAAAGCAGATCTACTTAATAAAATATTAACAGTGATTTTCTCTATAAGTATAGTTTTTGTAGTCTTTTCTACTATTAACGGTCTTTTTAAAAGCGATTATAAAGAAGATGTTTATGTGTTATGGTTCGTTGATTGTTTCTTCCTCTTTTTGTCCCATATCATGATTTTCTCTATTATTTAGATGACTAAGAATGATGACTTCGATTTGAAATGCTCTAAAATTTGTACTTTATCTGAAGATTAGCGTGATGTATTAGTCGTTAGCTCAACTGACTTTAAGTGTGATTTAATTATGGATATTCCACTAGGTGATGACGAATGGACAGCTGAATATTAAAGAATATTAGGAGAAACTCTTGAAGTTGAAATTACTTCTTAACGTTTTAATACTTTTGCTAACCATATCAATCACCCAACAGTGTTGTAGTACATTGGCTACTAATTGATTAAAGGACAAAACCAAAAATTAAGACCCCATATGGGTTAGTTCATTAGTTTGTAAGTAATTGCTCTTTTAAAAATAGTTTGCTGTATTGCTTATATCATTTACCACTTCAAAGTCTTCACTATTAAAGATGCCATTAATATTGGATGTATTACCCTTTTCACCACTAATGAAATTTATTGTTTAAGTTCTATGCTTAGTAACTATGATTTACGTAGAAAGACATTGATGTGCTAAAATCTAAATAAAGCTTTAGTTATTGCTGGAAAAAATGCATAATATGATAAAGCTGTTGATATCGCTAATAATTAAAGTATTGAGACATGGGATAACAGTCGTCGTATCATCTACGAATTCTTCTAAGAAACATAATGGAAGTTGGAAAGAAGTTATATCTGTCTACTTATTTACTACTTATTCGTTACTAATATTATTCTTGCTGCCTATGGTGAAATCTATATCGTTATAAGCAAGGATTCTATTTTACTTCAACCTTTAGCAATTATCTCCTCTACCTTCACTTTTGTACTTTTAAATACTATCATCTTCTTTAGACTCTATTTTGGTTCTTAATATAATGAAACATTCGAAGAAGTTTAGGATTCTGTTGAAAACCTTATTGGTATATACTAAGATATGATTTAGATGTATGATTACAATTTCAATGAGAAAGGAATGACAAAATAAGATTACTTAAATATTTTGAAAGAAGAAGAATCTGAATAAGAAGAATAAGGTTAATCTTAGTAATAAGAAGGACAATTAGAGAAGTCAAAAGAAGTGAATTAGAATGATTCTAGATATAGAGATGAATAATTGTAAGCTTCTTAATTATAAGAAGATGTTAGATATTATAACTGCTATGATATTTTAGCTTCTAAATTTATGTATCTCTCTGATTACTACATTACAAAAGGCTAATAATTCTAAGGAAAAGTCTACTCAAAATAAGAAGAATAAAACTTATAATTCGCTATGATGTCAAACTGTTTAAAAAGTTTAAAGAGAATTAAAAATCAAATTTAAGTTGATAGTAAATTACAATGCTATAAAGCCTTCAACATTGCAAAACTTGATTTTAAGGACACTCTGTTCACTATCTGCTTGGGTCTATTAACTCTTTTACCTTCAATTATCACTAAATTTATTGAGTAATTTTAGACTATTGAATAAGGTAAAGCTTAATGAAGAAAAGATATAAAGATATAAAAATGTTAAAGTATATATTAAAATAAAGTATATAATAATTATAATAATTTTTGTAAAATATGAATCATTTTTATATTATTTATTATTAATAGGGTTTGAAATAATAATAAAAGAAATTCTATTTCTTTTTTATCTCAAATACTTTCTTTTTATTTTTACTTGTCAATTTAGTTAACTTCTTTTGCTTTTTACACATTATCAAACTTATTAAAACGTTGATACTATTCTAATTGTTATTTCATTCGCGGGTTAAAAATAAAATTTATTTTTCTTAATTTTAAATTGACTTATATTCTTTTATTTCTAATTATGCTCGAGCTTACTATTAAAAATATTAATTCCCGTAATTTTAATTTGCAATATATAATTATCTAATGATCCTTTAATTTAAGGTAAAAATATGTGGTAATATCAAAATCACTTTCTATTTTTGCTTATCACATTTAGTCTAAAATACTTTTAAGTTGTAGAAAAATCTTTACTTAATTCCAATATATTTAAAGCTTACAATATTTTTAAAAACTACTAGGTATTCTATTTTTCAATAAGTTTTGTGTAATACATTTTAAATTCTATTTTATCAATTATTCTTTGCATATAATTTACTTTTATAAAATTATTCAATCAATTATTATTGCATTATCTAAAAGAACATCCGTTTAAGTAAGTTAAAACCCAATCAAAATTATATTCTTTGAGTTAACCAAATATTGTTAATGCCTTATAATTTTGTAAGGATACACTAGAAGGAAACACAGTATAGCCTTTTATAATTAAATAATATCATTTTATGTTTGTAGTTAAATATTTTTGGCTAGTTAAGCTGGAATATTATTAAAGGTATCTTAAAAAAGAATAGACTTCTGCATGATAAAGAAATGTTTACATTTATAAAAGAAAGAATGTAATCAATCTAATTATTTTAGAATTTTTTATCTTTAAAAGACTTTTAGATTCTTTACTATTTCCTTTGTTTTTCACAAAATAATAAGAACCTACCTATTTGTAGGTTTTCTCTCTTTAATTAGATTGAAATTTTATGATTAATAATTCACTAAATATAAATGGTAAAATTGAGGATAATATTTGCTTTTATTTGTTTAGTCATTTAATTAATAATAATTGGGAGTCCATACATTCTTCAGAGTTAAAAAGACAAAAATTTAAGTACGCAAAGTATTAAATAACTAAATGAAATTTAATTAATTATATAATATTAATTTTCTCATTTGGTTGTGTTTAGTTACAAGAGTATGATTAGAACCTTTATTTTCAATTTAAAGTCAAAAATTAATAATCCAATTAATATTGCGTTTTTTAACAAATTAATTGAAATAATATCTTATGATTGAATGTTCTGTAATAATTATTAATCAAATAAAAATAATAAAAGCATAATAAAAATGAAATAAATATAAGAAGATAACTCAAGAAAGGACAAAGCGTTCTTTGGATTTCAAGATGATTAGGATGAAGACTCTGACTAAGAGATGGATGAGATAGTTAATTAAACAGAGGAAGATCTAGAATAGAGAAAAAGAAGCTCAAAACAAAATGAGAACTTTAGTTATTAGTCTAATCTTGCAGATTAAAAAACAAATGTTCCTCAGCCTTCTTTGCAATAGTAATTTAGCGCTTAAACCCCAAAAGCTTCAAAGGTTAAAGAGACTATTAAAACAAAAGACATTGTTAATTTAACTTATAATGTGGTTTTGATAGTAGCCTTAGAACTTGTTTCAAACATTTTTTTCACTTATCCAATCATTATATTTAGAGGAGTTTTTGAAGTGTTTAAGTATATGATTATACCTTGTAATGGTTCATTTAAGGAAAATTTCTTAAACCCCCTCGTTCAAATTATATTTGCAGGAAGTGTTTTAAATGTATGCTATGAAACTGTTCTCGGTTTCATCAGAGAAAGAGACATTTACAGTATTTGGTACTTTGATGCCTTCTTTTTGTTCTTTACTAAAATTCTGATCTTTACAATTATTAAACTCTCAAAGTAAAATGACTTTACCCTTTCTTGGAGTAATGTTTGCTCAATATTTGACTATGGTAGTTAGAATGGTCTAGTTTTGGATCTCAGTGATAAGTATAATGAGAAACAAGTCATTATGGATATCCCTAGTAAAGAAGAGAAGTGGTAATAGGAATATCTTCACATTATTCACAATAAGTTAGAGGTAGACCTTTAAGCTTAGCGTTTCAACACACTACAAAATCACATGAGAAACCCTCTATCATTAGAATTGATTGGATTCTAATTCTTTAAAGGATAAAACTAGGAATTAAGAAGCCACATGGGACAATTTATAGTAGCTTAAGCTTTATCTTTTGCCAAGATTTTATGCTGCTTTGGTTTTATTTACTACCATTTCATGTTTGGCCAATAAGATATAATTAATTTGGTTACAATTACTCTATTCAACATCAATGAAATCTACTGTTTGAATATCCTATTGAGTAATTAAGACTTACGTCGCAAGGCTCTAATTTCAACCAAACTTAATGAACCAATTGAGTTCACTGGTGACGAAAACATGGATTACAAGTAATAGCTAGATGTCACTTCTTGTGTCAGTCTTGAAACTTGGGATAACTCTCGTCGTTCTCTTTATATGTTCTTTGAAGATATGTATAGAAGATTAGAATACAGCTACTTTTGCATTTTTATCTATTATATCTTTGTTCTGAATATCTGCATTGCCTCATATTTTGATATTTATTTCATTTTTGATAAAGATTCAGTCTTCCTCAATCCTCTTATTGTCATTTCATCCTCTTTTAATTTCCTTATCCTCAATGCTTTCTTGTTATTCAGATTCTACTTTGGTACTAAATATAATGAAACTATTGATGAAGCAGGCGAGAGAATTGATACTTTGATAGGTATTTATCAAGATCTTTTACAGATGTATGATTTTAACTTTTAATAGAAGGAAATCTCTGAAGGAGTTTTCAAACTCGTGTAAAACAATCCAGATTATGTCTATTAAGCTTATTAGCCAACTAGATAAATGGAAGAATTTTAATACTAAGATGATAAGAAATTAATGTCATCCCAATTAGTTGACCAATCCTATAATAATATTAGTAGCTATGATTTAATTATTGCAAAGACTAAGTTACTCTCTCGTTTCTATATCGACAGAAGAATTGAATTCTAAGGAAAAGTATTTACTTTTACTGAAGAAAAGATTCTTTAGTAGAAGATGTTGAAGAATATCATAAAAAGTTTACAAAGAATCAAATCATAAATTGAAATTGATTCTAAGTAATTAAGTTATAAGGCTCTGAATGTTCTTTAACTTGATTTCTAAGAAACTCTTTTAACTATTACCATTGGTTTGATCACAATTTTGCCTGATATAGTTCCTAAGATTCTAGAATTATTCTAGAACAGTGCAATTGAGATATGATTTAATTTCTTTTTTAACATATTAGTATTTTCAATAAATTTCGTATGATATATGTAAAGTAAAACTCTTACATACTTCTTAAAGTTAATTACTTTTATTAAATAATCAATCAATCTTCTTTTCTTTTCTTTCAAAAGTATCACTAAATTAATATTTATACCAATAAAATCTAAAGAAATTGCTATTGTAGGGTTTTTTTTTCTTCCAAAAGTTTGACAACCAATTTGAAAAACAGTAAAATTTATTGTTTCTTTTTCCTTTTGAATCTAACTAATGTGATTTAAAAATTAGAAGTAAAGTTAAAAAACTATAAAGATAATATATACAATTGAAAAGTTTAAATAGAAATAATAGAGGAATGAATAGATTAGTAAAAGTGAAAGAGAGAAATGCATAAATAAATATATATTTAAGAATAAGTAAGTTACAGTAAAATGAATTAATATTATCATATTATCAATATCAATTATTTATTGAATCTCCGACTATATTTCTATATGCCATCATATTAAATTTACATCAAGCTTAATATGCTTTCTAAAATTTTAATTGTTATTTTTATTAAGTTAAATCCTAAATTTAATTGAATAGGGATAAAGTTTGATTTGAAACTGAGGAGAATTTGAGATGAAATTTATTTTTCAAAATCAATTATAAATTTTTAATACTTTATATATTATATAAATCATTTCTTACAATATTTATATCTTATATGCTGGCAGGTGGGTAGGTAGGTAGATGGGTTATTATTTATGTTTTTCAGGTTTTTTATCTCATTCTATATTAACTGTAAATCATTTATAGATAGAAAATTTTACTATTATTCAATATCTTTATTGTTAAGAGTAGCTGCTTTTAATCATTATATAACTATCTATAATATTTAATCACTTGAAAGCTACCTACCTACCCTACCTATCAGAAATTTTACTTTATTTAATTATTATTTTTTATATTTTGAGTGACATTGGTTTTTAAATAAAATTGTTTAGAATTTATTATCATTGAGAAGAGAATATATATATTGCTTTTTAATTAATTATATTTTATTTGTGGACATCAAGACTAATTGTTGTTATTAATTGAAGGAATCAAAAAAGAGGGATTGTTAATTTAGATGTCATTTAGAGCTTATTAGATGGTTTGTAGGCAATTTAAATTTTAACTTTAATTCTTTTTATCTAATGACTGTTAGCTCAAACTTGATGAGGAGGAGTTACTATTATCATCTATATTTGCTGAGTAAGGAAGAGAAGCTAACTGGTTGAAGTTATCATCAATAATTTTTACAAAATCTATATCATTTGTTGGTGAGAAAATTCTAATTCCGTTAGTAGAATTAGGAGGATTTGCAGTATTAATTTCAGTAGGAGAGGTATGAACTTTATTGCTGGTAGAATTAGGAGCTCTCTTATTTTTTTTCAGTGTTTTCAGTCTGTTAAGCAAATCTTAGTTGAGAGATGCTTTTTAGAAGAACTTTAGCATTTATTTGTGAGTATCTTTATCTTGTACATTTGAATTAATTAGCCAATCATCAGCACTATTCAATAAAAACTATTAGAAAATAATTGAATATTCACTATTACTGATAAGCTGCTTGATAAAGAGATTATTGAACTTATTTTTCTTCATATAATTTAAAAATTTCTTTAATTTCTAATGATAAGAAGTGTTTTTCGATTAATCTTCTAATTGGTTTAAGATATTCTCAGTTTTCCTTACATAAGAAATGAAAGCCTTAGCAAAATTCTTCACGACATTCTTCTTATCAGCTTTAGCAATAAAATCATCAGTAAAGAATTCCTCTTCACAAGAGCCTTAGAAGGTCTCACCACAAGAATCTTAGCTTTGTTAGTTGTAAATATCATTTTCTTTTTAATGATCATTTTCCAATTAGATATTAGAGATTGAGCTATTGGTTTAGTGAACTTAGTAATTCAATTCATTTAATTAAGAATTTTGGAGAGATTCTGCGTAATGTTGTCTTTCTGTTGGTGAGGAAAGTAAAGAAGTACAAGAGAATGAGGGAATATTTTCATAATTAATGGTCTAAATATTAAAATTGTTGTTAGTGCTCTCATTCTACTATATTATTGAAGAGCCCTTTGCGTTTTTATTAGAGAAGATTCTCTAAGTAGTTTACTGAGGGTTTGAAATAGATTAAGTGCTTTTATATTCCTTACAATTCTAAGGGTCCTAAAGAATGTATTAATTAGGTAAAATTAAAGTTTGGTTGGATGTAGGTTTCAATGCAAGAATTTCTAATTGATTCTTCATATCGCTTTATCTATTATTATAAGATTCAGATTACACCTATTGTGCGGTTGAAATTAAATTTTCTCTTGATTAAAAAGATTTCATTTCATTTTAAAGAGCACTTTAATTATCTTAACTTTTTAATTCACAATTTTTCGAAATTTAATTATTTTCAATCTTCATTCTTTCTTAAGCTAGAAGATCCTCTTTTTGGATAAGCTTACTTTTATGATATCTTTTCGAACATGAAGGAGTTCTTGTAGTATTATTTTGATCCGAAACACTAATTTCTATCTTTATGTTTTTGTTACTTCCTTACTAGGATTTCTTGTTAGACTAATGTTTTGATTAACCAAAATCATTGAATTCCTCCTCAATCGCTCCCTTTCTAACTCTTCTCATAACGGAGCTTTCCCTTTTGTCTGTTAGTGCAATATCTTATTAGCAATTTTAATTTTTTATATTTGATAATTATCCATCATTCATATTAATATTACTTTTATTATTAGAATATTAGGATGGAAGATATGGTTATTATTGTTGATCAGTAGAAGGAGAGTCAAGATTTTATTTCTAGTTATTTTAAGAATTAATTTTATTTGGAGAGTTTTAAGCTCCGCATTTGTAACAGTGATAAATTTAGTTGCTGCATTCCTGCTACTCAGCATTATTTTATAAAGGCTAAGTAGTATCAGAATCATTTGAATTATGACTACTTTTTCTGATTTGATGAGCTTCTTATTTTTAATTTCTTTTCCCGGAGTAATCGGGGAGATTTGCAAGATTTTATTTAGTAAGCTATCCTTCATTTAATATGCCTTCTTGAGTTATGGCAGTTGAGTTTAATAATTAGTTTATTAAGAACATATCATTTATTATTTTGAGTGTTTGGTTCTATATTTAGATAACAACTACAGACGTAATTCTATCATTTTCATATTGAAATTATGATCTAACAGAGAAATTCATCTATCTATTATTTTAACCTTCGCTGTTTTATTCACATCCCTGGTTGTGTGAGGTTTACTAGAATTCCTGTTAAGGCATACCTTCCTGAAGGATATGTTTAACATCGAGAGAGAGCTTAATATTGTTATTTAATTATATATTTGCCTTCTAGTCACGAGGTAATTCTACCTCCTTCAAATTCGCAATTGGTGTAGGAAAGATAGAAGGAAGAGGATTTACTTTTCCTAGTTACCTTATATCTGGCTCTACGTGCATCTCATAAGAGCCGTGCTAACTAGAGCAGGGAAAATCTTCTTACATGATATAATTGTATGTTTAATGCAAGGTATTTAGTTAGTTTTTGATACAAAGTAATTGTTGTTGTTATTGTCGTTCTTGGTTGAAAATTAAATTAGAAACTAAAATGAGTTGCTTTTATATTGTTAAGATTTTTTTTTCTTCTTCTTTCTTAACAATCTGAATATCAAATTTTTTGTTTTCTTATTAATTTTTAAGATATTTCAGATTTCTTTTCTTTTCTTATTTTTATGGTTTGATGATAATTATTATCTTTTGACACACTCATTCACTCACTCCCTACCTCTAACATCACAAATTAACAAATTAGATAATAGCGATATCAATCAATCAATCACTCTTTATTTAGATTGTAATAATAACTCTTGTAATGAAAAAGAATGAATTGTAATTTCATAGAATTCGCTGTTGTTTTTAATATTATCATTATTATCATATTAATTTTCTTAATTTTTGTTATGCATAATATATAAACAATTTTAATCATTATTCATTCTTTTATTTCTTTCTTTATTATAGTAAATCTCTTAACTATGATTGTTAAAAACTTTATTTTATTTACTTTTTTATTCATTTACTTATCCCATTAAATTTCTTCTTTATATAAAATAAAAAGATGCGTTTGAATAACTTCTAATCTTAGATTTTTGATAAACATTAAATTAAACAAACAAACAAGCTGACTCTAAATCATAAATATCTTTTTCTTTCAAAATCTTCTCAAATTCACCCAAATATCTTTTTTTATTTGAATTAACTAAATTCTAAAATTATTCAGTATTAGTGCTTTTTATCTTTCCCAAAAGTATATCACGCTAATCCATCCATACTTAAATCGAATAATTTCTTTCTTTGTGTATAAATATAACAATCCATAATAATCAAAATAATTAGTTTCTCATAATCCATAATCTAAAGTCCTTCCTTATTTACAAATCACTTCACATACAACTAGGCAGAAAAATCCACTTATATCCAAATTATTCATTTTAAAAACAACCACACAAATTTAAATTGTAAACATCAAAAAGAATTTATCACAACTTATCCATTAAGATATTTTCTCGTTCAAAGACTACTGTCTCTATTTATAAGGCAAGCCACAAAAGAAGCGTTTTATTAAATGATAAGAAATTACTGTAAGAATTTATAATATAAATATATTTCTCATACTTTCCTATACTTGTGTAAGATAATCAAAGTTAAATAAATCTGAAAAGCAAAGATTTCAAATTTCGAAAGGAGGAGTAAAAAGAAGATCTTGCAAAACCTGCTTCAAAAAAAAAAATATACATATATTTAATATAGATTTCAAATATAATTTGCACTATTAATTTAATTTATTCATCATCCTTTCTTTTAGCTATTTTTAATTTGAAATTAGAAATAATTAATTTATTCTCATTCTCATTTTCTCCCTACTCCCTTCCCTCTCTCATTTATCAATTATTTATGATTGACAAGAAAGATTAAAAAATAATTTTTATGTTTTAATTTTTAATTAAAATTAACTTAACTTAACACAATGAAGTTTTATTTGGACTTAGTATTTATAATGTGGACAAACAACATAAAAAGTAAAAATTCACTTTTTTATAGTTAATTTGTTATTAAGGTCTACTCCATTAAGAGTTTAAAGATACTACGACGACTACTACTATCCAGGGGGGTTGATATTTTTTAAGAGTACTTATATTTTTTATTCATTTGATTAAGTATTTGGTTCATTTTGTGAATTGAACAGACTTGCTTCACTATTACTTGCACTCAATATATTCTACCATCTCTTCATATCAAGATGCATTTGCTATAATATTTTATAAAATGGTTTTGAGAAAATAAAATTTTTGAAAAGGAAATTTCTTGTCTAGAATGAATTTTTGTCTAGTATTATACTTCAAACAATCAAAAAGTTAAGAAATTAAATTAAAAAGATTTATTTTTTTCCATCATGAGTTAAAAAGGAATGGAAAAAATTATGAAAAGTTAATAGAAATAAGGTTTGTTTGTTTGTCTATCTTATGGGATTATGAAAATTATTAGTAAATAAACCAATAATTTTACATATTAAATCTATTTATATTTATCAATTTCTATTCTTAAAAAATTTAATGTAAAAAATTTTAAATACCTTAGGGTCAACATTTCCCTTAATTGTGTCTCGAGGGGTAATTCCCAATCCTTCAATCATTTTTTCATCAAAGTCTGCCCCACCAAATGGAACATCTCTGAATGAGACCCTGCTGACGAAGGATAAACTCAAGTCATTGTTATTGCTGTTTGCTTTATCTAAATCATAATTCATGTTAAAATTTTCATTTTAATAACTTTATAGATAAGCTTCTAATTCATTGAGATGAGATCTATCCGAGAGTAAATTGTCTTTCAAATTAGTATTTTTATTTAAAAAATTGCTATTAATATTAATATTGCTGCTGTTGCTAATTTTAGGATTATTTGAATTATTTATATCTCCTCCTTAAGTGGGTAAAAGAGGAGCCTTTAGCCTAGCATCGAGCTTTTCTTTAATCATTTACTCAATTTTAGAACTGTTTAATAATTTCTCCTCACCATTATCTTGGTTAATTTCTTTTTATGGCTTCTATTGGTCTTTTTTTATTAAATTCAAGCCATTATTATTATTTAAATTTTTATTGTTGAAGCTATTTTGCTTATTTAAAGCAAGCTTAGATTTATCAAGATTATTTGATTGTAATATTTAACCTTATACCCTATTCTAAGATGTGTTTCGTGTTGTAGATTAAGGCTTAGATAAAGAAGGTGTATTAGAATTACTTTAATTATTATTATTATTGCTTATTAAGGTATAAGAACCTTTAGAAGTAGATTTGTTAGTTGATTAAGATCTTGTATTTTGAGGAGATTAAGATGGAAGGGATTATTAGTTGTCATTCTAGTTATTGCCTTATTTAAAATCTGAAATTTCAAATTGGAGTTTCTTGGCATCATTTGATTAATTTGAAGTAATAGCTGCACTTTCAAACCCATCTGTAGTGTAAGAAGGGAGTGATATAGATCGGTCTGTGACTATTTATATTTAAAATTTAAAAATAAGTAAGTAGGAATTTATAATGTAATAGGCTGTAAGTTATAGATTGATTATCAATGTTTCTTTCTATACCAATTCTATTTAAGTTTAAAAATGCTATTCTGTCTATCGTTTGTTATAAAAACCTTTTTAAAGACTACTCTTGTATTTATTCCCACCCAGGTATTTTATTTAGGCTTATTGGTGCTTATTTTGTGCGAATAGTGACAAAGTAGAGACAAAAAGGATATATGATTTAATTAATTTGATGCGATTCGCTTACATAGTATTTTAGTGACGTCGACAGTACTTCTTATTTTGAGAAGATTATCCTTGATCTTTTCTAATTCCTTTCCAAGTTCATTGTAATAATTATGACTGTAAAGAAGTGACGAGATTGAGGCCAAAAAAAGCTTGACAACCTTGAAATTTTCTCTAAAAATATCTACAACTATAGCTCCTACTCTTTCGTAAGGGAGATTAAGGCAATCATCTTTGAAGTAAATTAAATCAATATCTGGCAATTTTTGTTAATAATACTCCTTCAGATTTTCATCCTTCCCGCCTTCCTCTTTTATCTTTTTCCTAATCTAGTTTTAGTTAATATTTATACAAGCAAAGTTAATTTTATAAGTTTCTACTTCACTTACACTTTTACTAAATAATAAATGTCCTCAAAATTAATCTTGGAAATAGAAATCCCAACTACACCAAATTAATTCCTAATAAATTTGGTTATTACTTAATTCTTATTTAAATTGATGAATTATAACAACTAATTAAGGAGGGGATAATAAAATTATTTCAAATAAATTTGATAAATATTTAGTTGCAGTGTAAAAGTTAAAATATTAAATTTTGTTACATATTCCTCTTTAGATTATTTTATAAAAGCGTTTAATTCATTGTTTAATTATATTAAGGTGTTGCGGAATGATTGATTTTCTGACAGAAGTTTATTGTTAACAGTCAAAGTATGTTAGTTAACACAATCAACAAATTCTTCACTACCATTGTTTTTCCATGGCTTTTGAGATGCTTAGCTATTGCTACTTCCATTGTAGTGGTTGTTACTATATTATGATATTAAATCAACAGAGTTCCGATAAATATTATTCTTTTCAAATTTATCACTTGTTAGTTTTTTCATCTATATTTTTTGTATTTATTTAATTAAAAAATTGAATGGTAATTTATTCACTTCTTTCTCAACACTGCCTGAATTCTAAATAACAATTTTTATCTCCAATTTCAACTTAAATACCACACATTAAGAAGATAAATCAGCTTAGAATATACCACATAAACATTTATCCTCTTATTCCTCTAATTACTTTAAAAAATACTACTAATCTAATTTGATCTACTAAAGTGGATATTTTTAAACTGAAAGAAAATTTTTTATTCAAGATTTCTAATTCATTTTTAATGAAGTATGCCAACTTTTTAACATAAATATAATTATTTAAAATTTTCAAGAAGCTAAACACTATCCTATCTTTGAATCTTTAGAAATACTTGAAAGTTAAAACTCTTACAAATTTCCATTTTATAATTAATTAGAATATTAATTTTTAAAAAATTGTCCAATCTATTTCAATAAATTAGGAATTGGCTAATAGTAAAACACATGATTTACTACTATATGATTTATTTGATTTATCCAAATCTATATTATTCTCTCAATAATATTACTATTATTATGAAATTAGTCAATTCATTTGTAAAAAAATATAATTTCTATTTCCTAATCTACTATTTCTTAAATTTTAATCTGTCCCAATAATTAAATACTTATTGGATATCTATTAAGTTTTTTTGCATTTAAATTATACAAATTTTGTTATTTAAATTATCTCCTTAAAATTCTTAAAATTTGAGGGTATTTAATTTTGAGCTAATATTTAGAGAGAAAAAAGGATAATTCAAATATTAAAAATGTAATTATTAATAATAGTTAATTATTCAGGCAATATTGAATTAATTTAAAAGTTAATTCTATTTACTTATTCCTTGACTCTATTGGTTTCACTTTCTTTTTTTCTGATTTCATTTTGCATTTAATTTGACTTTTGTTATGCTTTTTATAAGTTCTTTTAGAATTCATCTCTTTCATTTATTAATCTTTGAATTTCCTTTTTGCTCTTGTCTTCTACCATAGTAATTTAATTTTCTAGGCTTCCAATCTATTTTTTCATTCTAGCTATTTCTGTTTGGTATCTATTTTATATTATAAATTATTATGTAGAACTCTCAAAAGATTTTTAATATGAACAAAATATTGAAGCAATTAAAATCTTTACTTTTCATTCTTTTCTTAAGATATTTTATAATTCTATTCTAATTTAGCACTTTTCTCTACTATTGAAGACCTGAAATCTAGATCTCTTTATCTCTACTAAAGGAGTTCATAAATAGAATTTAAAGTTTGCATTACATCTTCTTATCTTGGATTTATTAATGAACCCAGTTAAGAATACCCAAAATTTTTTAAAGTTTAATTGCAATATATACTCATATGATTAATATTTTATTCTAAACTATCAATTGCTTGCTAGCTTGATGCTTAAGATTGATTCAAGCTATCAAAAGGTTATACTCTTCTCTAATTTTATCTCTCTTAGTGTTATCTAGTATTATTTAGTGACGGATTATTCGATTCTAACAATTTAGAAAAATTATTTTCATCTTATCTTATCTCACTTATGGGTGTATACTATGAGAAAGGATCGGGATTGAATAGAATCTATTTTATTTTATAGATTAAATAATATTTATATCTTCTCTAATTGCTTTATATTTACGCTATCATCTAGAAAAGGTTAGGAACTTGGAGTTTATTGGATACTATTCATATGGTTGCTATTAACTTTTTTTTAAAGCTTATTATCACTATCGTTTTGGAATTCAATATTGCTTTAACTCATAAGGATATTCTATGGTTTAGAAATGCTTATTTGTTGTTTATATTTATATTTCCAAACAATTTTATGTTTTGATTGATGTATTTACTATGCTATGTTAGTAGTAATAAATATTCTAAAGTTTTTTTGTTTCTGAAAGAAAATTTGATGAATAATATTAATCGATATTTAATAATTAAAAAGATTGATATTTTTTGAAAATTTCAAACAAGAATATTTTTTTAAAAAATCAAAACTACATTTTATTCAGCGAAATTTTTAGAGAAATATGAATGATTTTAAGTTAAATCCTCTTAATTATTATTGGTTTTAGCTCTATTTATTTCACGTTGTTTGATCATAAGAATTTTTAGAATTGAGTAGATTATATTATCCTATTTAATCTCTTTAGTTATGATTTTGAAATAGAATATATTCCAATACACCAATTATACTATTTTAGCCAAAATCAGTTATCTAACTTTAAATAGCTATTAAAGAAATGAATTTTTTCTCATAGATTAATCAAATTTCCAATTTAACAAGTATTATTTATTAAAAATATTGAAGATCAATTAATTGATTATAAATTATAATTTATTATCATTTATTCAATTACATAAATATATCTGATTATACATTAGGTAATAGGTATAGTAAACATAATAATAATTTATCAAATCCCCCTCAAAATTCTTAGTAATTATACTTTATTTTATTAAAATCAATTGATCATTCTATGTTATTACACCTGCAAACTCACTGCTCTTTATATTATAATTTTATTTTTAATAAATTTTTTAAGTATATTACTACTACTAGAAATAAAATCTAATAGCAGTAATAAATAATCTATATATTAAAACTTCCATTTTTTTATGTCTTTCTTTCTTATAATAGATAGAGTTATTTCTATTAACTTTTAAAGGAATTATTATTTATAGAGTATTAATATATTTTAAAAATAAAATAAAAAATTAGTTTGATAAAGAACTTCCTTCTATCATCTTATTTCCAATTACTATTTTCTACTTAATATTGATATTGAACAAAATTAATTGGAAATATAGATAGAGCTGCATTAATTAATCAATAGATTTAAAAATTGAGAAAAAAATAATTGAAAATAAATTGACAATATTTTAAAATAGATTAAAATAATAAATATTCAAACATTATTATTATAAAACAATATTTGAAAGAGTTAAGTTGAATAATTACAAAATAGAATTAAATCTGTTATAAATTTAATATTCATAGAAATCAAAAGAATTAATAAACTCTACTTTGTAAAGGTAACAAAAGGTTAAATAATCTACAAATCTACTTAGAAAGTAAGTCATATTAAATGAATAATTAATTACTAAATTATTAAGATATTACTATTAAAAAATCATTATATTGTAAGATTATTAAAGAGAAATTTATTTCTTCAGTTGTGAATGAATTTACTAATCTAAGCAGAGAAAATAATTAAAATGAAACTAGTAAAAAATGTATTTAATAGGAGTATGATAATTTAAATGGAGAAAAATAAATTTCAATTTAAAAGAGTGAAAAAATAATTAATATTATTGAATTAAACGATGATAATTTGGTTGGTAATAATTTCTATTAAAATAATTAAGAAAATGTTATGTAGAGTAATCAAAATGGCAACATTGAATAAGAAGGTAATAAGGAATAAAGCTAAAAAAGCACAATTACTAATAAAACAAACTCCTCCAAAAGTGAAATAATGGATGTGTAAACTTAAAATACATTTAAAAAATGCTATGAACAGTTTATTTAAAAAAATTCTAAAAACCTAAGCAGTAAATTTATAAATTATCAAGATATAATATTAAATAAATTAATATAATTACAATATTAACTTGGTGAGTATCTAACATCTGGGGGAGAAGGAGATATTTTCTAAGGATATAAAATTGATACAATAGGATTGTAATAAGATGTTATCTTCAAAATTTATTTTGATTATGATAAATCTGAAATCAAAGAAGAGATTACAATAATGAAAATTTTTGAAAAAAATATTAATGTTATATAATTGATTGACACTATTGAAATAGATGACTATGTGTTTGTCTTAATTATTGAAAAATGTAAATATAGTTTATATGATGAATTAGAAA
>JH651292.1:277279-342334 GCA_000260095.1 Tetrahymena borealis | reverse complement strand
GCTTCTCTTAATAATGTTGGTATGTGCTATGGAAATCTTGGTGATTCTTAAAATGCTTTACAATTTCAATTAGAATCTCTTAAAATGTATAAATAACTTTTTAATGGAGATCATCCTGATATAGCAACTTCTCTTAATAATGTTGGTATGTGCTATAAAGATCAAGGATATTTTTAAAATGCTTTACAATTTCAATTAAAATCCCTTCAAATGATAAAATAACTTTATAAAGGAGATCATCCTCAAAAAGCTACTTCTCTTAATAATGTTGGTTTGTGCTATGGAAATCTTGGTGATTCTTAAAATGCTTTACAATTTCAATTAGAATCTCTTAAAATGTATAAATAACTTTTTAAATAGGATCATCCTAATATAGCGGCTTCTCTTAATAATGTTGGTATGTGCTACAGAGATCTTGGTGATTCTTAAAATGCTTTATAATTTCAATTAGAATCTCTAAAAATGAGACAATAACTTTTTAAAGGAGATCATCCTGACATAGCAGCTTCTCTTAACAATGTTGGTATGTGCTATAAAGATCTTGGAGATTCTTAAAATACTTTACAATTTCAATTAGAATCTCTTAAAATGTATAAATAACTTTTTAAAGGAAACCATCCTAGTTTATCAGTTTCTCTTAATAATATTGGTATGTGCTATCACGATCTTGGTGATTCTTAAAATGCTTTACTATTTCAATTAGAATATCTTAAAACGATAAAATAACTTTTTAAAGGAGATCATTCTAATATAGCAAATTTTCTTAATAGTGCTGGTATTTGTTATAAAGATAGTGGCAATTCTTATAAAGTTTTACAATTTCAATTAGAATCTCTTAAAATGAGAATATAACTTATTAAATAAACCACTTAGGTCTGAATTCACTTACCTAATTTTGATTAAAAATAAAAAATAAGTGTAATTATAGTGTATTTAATAAGTATTTTCATATTTTATATTTTTTGTAAAAATAATTAGATTTTTTAAATATAAAATTATATTTTAAAATTGTTTATCTTAATCAATATTTATTCAAATGTATATTTTACAATAATATTATATTAATTTTAAATTAATAATTTTTTTCTTATTTTATCTATCTCTCATTAGTTAATTCACCATTCTCTATCTAATTTATATTTTAAAAATAGTATTTAATTATTAAAATAATATTTGTTAATTTTTACCTTAATTTTATCACCACTAATCTCTTTATTCTCATTATTTGAGATTACATAGCTTCTATATTTTCTTATCTTTTATTTGGAATATTTTTTTAAAAAATAAATAAAACAGGTACTATAAGTTAAATATGAATAGGTAAAGAAAAGAAAATAATATAAAATTTTACGATAAAGTAAGATTTAATGTAGTAAGCTAAGAGCAATTTCCTAATGCAAACCCTAAACCATAAGCACCCTTTTTTCCTATACTATTGAACCTATTTAATGAGTTAAGTGATACAATAACATAAAAGAGAGATAATAAATTAGTGTTGGTAAATAAAATAAAATTTTACGATAGATTAAGAGTTAATGTAGTAAGTTAAGAACAATTTCCTAATAAAGACCTTAAATCACAATCATCATTTTTTCCAATGTTATTATTGCTTTATATTTAAAGAGTTAATCAATAAAATAGCATAATAGGAGAGAGAATCAATTTGTGTTGAAAAGTGGAAGAAAATATAAATAATAAAAAATTTTACCTTAAATAAAGATCCAATATAGTGAGTTATGAGCAATTTCCTAATGCATACCCTAAACCACAAACACCTTTTTCATCAATTTTATTATCCCTATCATATATTAGAATTAAGTAATAAAATAGATGGGGAGTGAGAATAAACTAGATTAAGAGTGGAAGAAAATATAAATAATATTAAATTTTACTATAAATAAAGGGCTAAAGTAGTAAGTTATTAGCAATTTCCTAATGCAGACCCTAAATCACAAGCATCATTATCTCCAATATCATTATTGCTTTAATATTTAAATAATTAAGTAATACAATAGCATAGAAGAGAGAATAAATTTGAGTTGAAAAGTGGAAGAAAATAAAAATAATATAAAATTTTACGATAAATCAAGAGTTAATGTAGTAAGTTAAGAGTTATTCCCTTATTCAAACATTATACCACAAGCACCCTTTTTTCCTATGCTATTGTCCCTAATTAAAGAGTTAAGTGATACAATAACATAAGAGAGAGATAATAAATTAGTGTTGGTAAATAAAATAAAATTTTACGATAGATTAAGAGTTAATGTAGTAAGTTAAGAACAATTTCCTAATACAGACCTTAAACCACAATCACCATTTTTTCCAATGTTATTATTGCTTTATATTTAAAGAGTTAATCAATAAAACAGCATAGGAGAGAATAAATTTGTGCTGAAAAGTGGAAGAAAATACAAATAATATAATGTTTTACGTTAAATAAAGATCTAATGTAGTTAGTTATGAGCAATTTCCTAATACAAACCCTAAACCACAAACACCCTTTTCTCCAATCTTATTATCCCTATTATATTTAGAGTTAAGTAATACAATAGATGAAGAGAGAGAATAAACTTGTGTTGAGAGTGGAAGAAAATATAAATAATATTAAATTTTACGATAAATAAAGAGCTAAAGTAGTAAGTTATGAGCAATTTCCTAAACCAGACCCTAAATCACAAGCACCGTTTTCTCCAATATTATTGTTGCTTTTATATTTAAAGA
The DNA here is from genome assembly GCA_000260095.1 of Tetrahymena borealis. Classification (NCBI taxonomy): domain Eukaryota; phylum Ciliophora; class Oligohymenophorea; order Hymenostomatida; family Tetrahymenidae; genus Tetrahymena; species Tetrahymena borealis. The sequence goes on along the minus strand of JH651292.1, from coordinate 339,613 downwards.
ATTAAGTAATACAGTAGCATAGGAGAGAGAATAAACTTGTATTTAAAAGTGGAAGAATATAAAAATAATATAAATTTTACGATATATCAAGAGTTAATGTAGTAAGTTAAGAGTAATTTCCTAATTCAAACCCTAAACCACAAGCACCCTTTTATCCAATACTATTATTGCTTTTATATTGAAAGAGTTAAGTAATATAATTATATAGGAGAGAATAAATTTGTGTTGATAAGTTGAAGAAAACATAAATAATATAAAATTTTACGATAAATCAAGAGTTAATGTGGTAAGTAAAAAGCAATTTCCAAATACAGACCCTAAACCATAAGCACCCTTTTCTACAATGTTATTGTACCTATTTAAAGAGTTAAGTGATACAAAAACATAAGAGAGAGAATAAATTTGTGATGAATAGTGGAAGAAAATATAAATATAATAAAATTTACTATAAATAAATAGCTAAAGTAGTAAGTTATGAGATATTTCCTAATGCAGACTCTAAACCTGGAGCACCCTTTTCTCCAATGTTATTATTGCTTTTATATTGAAAGATTTAAGTTATACAATTAGAAAGGAGAGATAATAAATTAGTACTGAAAAGTAGAAGAAAATATAAATAATATTAAATTTTACGATAAATAAAGAGCTAAAGTGGTAAGTTATTAGCAATTTCCTAATGCAGACACTAAATCACAAGCACCCTTTTCTCCAATATTATTATCCCTATTATATTTAAAGAGTTAAGCAATACAATAACATAAGATAGAGAGAATAAAATTGTGTTGAAAAGTGGAAGAAAATAAAAATAATATAAAATATTACGATAAAGTAAGAGTTAATGTAGTAAGTTAAGAAAAATTTCCTAATGCAGTCCCTAAACCACGAGCACCCTTTTCTCCAATTTTATTACCCCTATTTAAAGAGTTAAGTGATAAAATAACATAAGAGAGAGAATAAATTTGTGTTGAAAGTGAAAGATATAAAAATAATATAAAATTTTACGATAAATCAAGAGTTAATGTAGTAAGTTAAGAACAATTCCCTAATGCAGACCCTAAACTGCAAGCACCACTTTCTTCAATACTATTATCCCTATTATATTTAAAGAGTTAAGTTATACAAATACTTAAGAGAGATAATAAAATTGAGTTGAAAACTGGAAGAAAAGAAAAATAATATAAAATTTTACGATAAATTAAGAGTTAATGCAGTAAGTTATTAGCAATTTCCTAATGCAGACCCTAAACCACAAGCACCCTTTTCTTCAATGTGATTGTACCTATTTAAAGAGTTAAATGATACAAACATAAGAGAGAGAATAAATTTTTGTTGAAAAGCGGAAGAAAATAAAATAAAATTGTACTATAAATCAAGAGTTAATGTAGTAAGTTAAGAGTAATTTCCTAATGCAAACCCTAAACCACAAGCACCCTTTTTTCCAATACCATTATAGCTTTTATATTAAAAGATTTAAGTAATATAATAAATGTTGAAAAGTAGAAGAAAATAAAAATAATATAAAATTGTACGATAAATTGAGTGATAAAGTAGTAAGTTATTAGTAATTTCCTAATGCGGAGCCTAAAGCACAAGCATCTTAATCTTCAATGCCTTTATCACTTTTGTATTTAATTAAATTTTAAAAATCAATACAAAAATTATAGTAAATACTTACCTATAATTAAGTGTCAATTTATTTGCTAAAATATTTTGTTGAATAAACTTTTAATTTATAAATAATTTTATTTTTTAATAATATATTAATCAAAATAATGTATTTACATTTTTAAATTATTCTTCTCTCATTTTTTATTGTAGAATATTTTTCTAAACTATTGTATTCTTAACAAATTTAAATTAAAATATTCAATATTTGATAAAAATTAATAAAATAAAATGCATTGCCTTTATATTTTTTGTAAATAAAAAGTTATTTTTTAAAAGCTTATATTTTAAAAATACTATTTAAGAGTTTTTATTTTTAATTTTTTAATAAGTTTAAAAGAAATAAAAACATATTAATTATTTTTTACCAAATTGTTCCTCTTAATCCTGCATATCAATATTTTCATCTTAAATGAGCTCCATATGATTTTTCCTTTTTTCGAAAAGAATAAAAATTTTCTCTTCTAAACTTTTAGAGTTATTCATTTGCATTTTATTTTTTTTGAATTTCTACTTGTAATTTGTTTGATTTCTTAATTAATATAAAAAATGGAAATATTCTGACAGTATTTAAACTAGATTGACAATAAAGATGTTATAAGTGATTGATTTTTAAAGGAATATAGAATTCAGAATTTAACAATTGGTTACATTACATCAAATTCTAATAATCAGGAAATTTAATAGAATCTAAGAATTGGAGATAATCAATCGAAGATATAAGGTAATGATTAAATACTCATAAAATGATAATTAATATCATTTTTAGTTAAAATTCTACTAAAATTATCACTTCTCTATTTATACCAACCATTCGTTAAACTTACTAATTCATTTATATTTTATAAAAGTATTGTTTTCACTCTAAAAAAAAGATTGTGAGATCAAATATTGTGAGAAAAATCAATTAAATATGTAATTCATAATTAAATAACTTTTTTATCAATAAATTATATTCATAAAAATAATGGTTACATTATAATAACTTTCATTAGGAAATATGTAAATTAGAATAAAGTATATAATAATGCTTTTATATTTTTATTTATTAACTAAAGTTATTCTATAAATGTTAAACAACCGTTAATCAACAAATAAGCTAACCAAATTTTTATATTATTTTAATTTCCTATTTATTTACTCTCAAATAATAGTTTAAGTTATAAGCTAAAAATGTGATGAAATTGATTAATTTGTGTTACTCATCTATATATGTTTTGATGTTAATATCTATTTTCTTGCATAATTAAAATACTAATTTCTTTCATTTTGATATTTATATAGTAAGATAAGGTATCTTAGATACATTTGTTTCATCACTTAATAATATTATTACATATTGGCAATAATGAAATATTACTAAATACATTTTATTTAACATAAATAATCAACTAATAAGCTAACCAGTTTATTATTATTATTTCTATCTAATTGTTCTTTCCTTTCAAATAATAGTACAAATAGAAAGCTAATGATTGTGAGAAAAATTAAGGAATTTTTAGTAGTCATCAATAGTTGATTAAGATGCTAATCAGTATATTTTATCAGATTTTATGAGATCTCCAATTTTCTTAACCTTTCTTCTCTAACAAAATAGATTAACTTTTCAGGTAAATATTATGATTGGAATTGATTAATTTGAGTGAGTAACTCATCTAAAGTTGTTATATATTGAATCTGGGAAGGTTGAACCTAAGAAATAATTTTATTATTTTTTTCAAGTTTAGTTTTTAATAACAAAAATATATTTACAATAAAATAATTTATAAAAAGGATTTAATTTATTAGAATATATGGTTTATGATTTTAATATATAGAATAAAAGTATTTTCTAATTTGTTTTTATTTAGAAATTATTAATGTAGATAATATTTAAATTTTACTTTGTTTTATTAGCAGTTAATTATAATCTAATAAGAATTACATTTAAATAATATTCTAACTATATTTTTACAATTCTATTTCAGTAAATTAAAATTTAATAAATATTTATTTCACTGATTGTCTTTTAATAGTTGTATTAGTATAAATAACTGTAATTAAACTATGAAAATTGTAAAACTTCAATAACAATATTTTACAGAGAAAAAAATTTGTTTTTTAGATTAAATAAGAAGCAAATTAAAAAACAATTGAAACCAAATATCATTAAAATATAAAGAACTTCCTAAAAATACCATATCTTCATTTTTATTATAGGAATATAATAGATTATGAATGAGTTCAAAATCTATTTTCATAATAATTCTATGTATTTTTTTACTTTTAATTTATTTTTTATCCAAAAAAATATCTTTCTCAATTATTTCTATCTATTTTTGTACTTACTTTAGTAATATCTAATGATAAAAAACGGTAAAAAATTACAGAAAATAATATAATTACTTCTAAAAATGTTAGAGAAGATTGCACAATAATTAATTAGTAACACCTATAAAAATGATGTATTATTAGAATTAAAAATTAAACTAAAATGAAAATATTTTTTATTTTGATTCAAACCCAAAGTTAATTGGAGATGTTTTGTGCTAATTTATGTGTGATAAGAAAAATCGCAGTAGATGATGAAATCAAAATTGATATAAATTATGTAATTACATAAAAATAGGATAAAATGTAAATATAATACAATTCATAATAATACTTGAATTATAATCTAATTATCTCATAATAAATATAAAAATCTCTTAACCAAATCATAATTTATAATTTTTTTCCAGCTTTACACAAAGCAAAAAGGTTGAATAGACAAATCAGTATTACTTATTAGAAAGAAAATTATTACATCTACTAATGTAAATCTATCTATTCATCTTATTTTAATTATAATTTGTATCTTAGATTAACATATTATCACAAAGAAATTTAAGTTAGAAATAGAATAATTATTTTCTATGAAATAAATGATCATAATTTAAATAACCATATCTTATTTAATATACCCGTTAATTATTTTTTTAATTTAGCAGTTATTTCAAATAAATATCAAAAAATACTAGAAATTAATAATTTATAGAAGTTGCGCAATAAACTATTTGAATTTTTACAAATTAAATTAGTATTCATCATTCTTTCTTTTTTTAAATCAAATCAAATCAGATCTATTTCTTATTTCTGAGTTTTTCTACCAAAAAAAATCAGAAAATTTAGTTTGTGATAATTTTCAAATTAATAAGTTCCAGTAAGTCCACTGATTTTATGATTTTCGCTCGAACTAATTTATGGTAAAAATTCAATTTCCATATTTAATTTTTTTTAGTAAAAAAGAAGGGAATTAAAGAATAAAAATGTAGATTTTGAAAATATTTTGTAATTTACAAAAAATAAAAAATGATTAAAGCAATTTAAAAGAATAATACTTATAAAAATCTATTTACAAGGTTAAAAATAAGTAAAGGATGCAAAAAATCAAATAAGTTGATATTTTTAATTGAAATTATTGATAAATTTAATTAATATTTCATCAATCGATTAATATTTCAGCACTTTATTTTAAGTTATTTACATTCATGAAAACTATTGATTGAATAAAATAATAATTAGATAATTCTCACACCTAGAAGAAGTACTATTTCATCCTAGGTTTTTGATTGAAAAAGATAATAATTATTAAGATTATTAGATAGATTATACTATTATAGGGTAGTAGGTTAAAGTTAGATAGTTAGTTAGTTATTGACAGATTTTGTTATGGTGCGATTAATTTTTTGGATGGTTAATTTGATTAAATAGAGGTAAGTTAGAGTGGAAAAATAATTAATAAATTAAAAGAATGAAATGCTTAATTCTATAAAATTAGTAGATGCATGCAATTTCTATAGTTATTTTAGTAATTAAGTATTCTTATAGACATAGGAGTAGAAGCTCTAGTATTTATATTAATTAAATCTACTTATCTAATTGCGTTTGGCATAAGAAAACAACGGAAGTATGGGAATTAAAATAGAGTAAACTAATTATCAATTTTGAGTACGAAATCATAAACAGTTCTAACTTTAATTTAGGGTTGATAGTGTTTAGTTTTGAGCTGTCAAAACAACTTAACTGTTTTGCAGAAGAGTGTTTGAATTTCTGTTTGATGAACCCAATAAATTCATTTTGTAAGGCCTTTAACTAATAGAAGAGGAAGGTTAAAAACAGGAATCGTTAGACATTCTCTTCTTATTTTTAATATCTTAGTAAGTAATGTTTACATACTTCTTTAAAATTTAATCCCATTCTATTATTTCTTTGGCTAAATTTTCATAGTGGCACTCATCAATTTTATAAAGCATTACATATTTTCTTTGATTTAATTAAGGGTTTTCTTGGAGCACTTATTCATATCTAAGTTTTTCCTTTAAAGAGATGAGTTTATTCCCAATTTTAGGAAATTTTGAATTGGCTTTGTGAACTATCTCAATTATTTTTTCCAGTTATTGGATGTTATTCTCTTTAGAAATCTTCTTTAAAAGTTTAAGTTTGCTGTAGAATTAGTTGTAGATGTGATTCGCTTCGAGGATAGTGTCAAGTCTACTATTAAAATAATCTTTCAATTATTCAAATTCCTCAACCACATTATGCACTTCACTATGGAGTCCATCAATACTGTGCATAAGGAGCTTATCAGTGGAATTCATCTCCTTATTCTGATTTAATTTCCTTCTCGGGTTGGTTTCCTTTGTTTACCTTGAAGGATGAACAATGCTGGTCTTTTTCATGGATGTGCATCCACCCATTTTTACAATAATTTAAATCTCAAATAGTAGATTGGAATTGAAATGTATGATTTTGAATCAATAGGTTATCTAAGTTTATTGTTTTTTTATAGATTTAATATATTATTATTATGATATCTTTCTTTTCCTTTTTATTGTTTGCTTATAGGAATATTTCATTTAATGAAATAGAGATGAATCAATGAATAGTAAATTTGCTTTAGGAGAATGAGTCATTAATTAAATGATTTTTAGATGATGAATTGAAAAAACAAATAAACACTTGACTGGAAGGCAAGTAAATTGTCTGATTCCTCTATTAGTCAGCAAAAACAAATAATTTAGTAGGCAAATCTGTAGATAAACTCTAAATAGAGTGTATATTTTTACTAATAGAAAAGAAATGCAGAATATATATACATACATTTTTTTCTTTATATTTAAGCTATTTCTTTAATAGCCACTACCTTCAATAATTGATTGATTATATTTTATATTTTCTAATTTTTTAATTACACGATAACATCAATAATCGTACATAATCTAGATATAATTCAAAACCCTAATGATTTCTTATCTTCTAATACAAAATAAAAACCCTATCCTGTCCACAAACAGCATAAATTAATTTCAAACAAAATTTTATTATTAAACTGTAACAAATAGTAATTATTCTGAATAGGTCATATAACAAAATGAATTTAAATTCCTAAAAATGAAATTAAGTTATTTTAAATTTATGTTTTTTTTTTTGAAATAAGTTATTTTAAGAGAATTGTTTAAATAAATATTAATAGACGATTCACCTATTCCATAATAGTGATAGAAATGACCTTTATATTTATTTGATATTTTATTTCAAAAATAGAATAATAAAATATTATAAGTATAAATAAAATCTATTTTTATTTTAATTTAGTAGAATTATACTTTATTAAATTGCTTAATAATTTGATATAATTATTGGTTATTTCTTTACAAATATCCTTAAAATAAAATTTGTTATTATTTAATTTAAAATTTTGTTAATTAATTGGTTTATAAACTCTTTAATGCAAGGATTTATTGAATCAGTATTTGGAAAACATCTTCTGATAATCAAATCTGATTCAACCTTAAAAGCAAAAAGAAAAAAACTAAGAATTTTGAAAAATTTGTTAATAATTTTGAGAGACTTATTAATTAACCATTTGAATATTGATAATAATATTTTAAAATAGTATAATGGTTTAATAGATTTAAATTATACTAACTTTAATTTATTTAAAAAAAATAAATTTATTTATTTATTATGCAAATTTATTAGATTTATAATATATTTTTTATTAATAAATTAGATTACTTTGGATAAATTCATTACAAATTAAAACCACTTAAACGAAAAATAATTTCAAGAAATATTTTGAAGAAATCAATTTATGAGTTAAATGATATTTTTTGAATAGATAGAAACATGTAAATTGTTATACTAATAAGAGAATAGATGGTAATAGCGATTTCAATTTTGTAGACTTTTGAATTGTATAAGTTAGGTAAGATTTGTCTTAATTTTTATAATAATTAATAAAATATCATAAATTATAAGTATACACATTTTTGATTAAATTAAGGAATGAAATAAACAAAGAAGAATACAACCAAAACTGTTTCTGAAAATATGACTGACACAAAATAACCTGCTTCGAACAAGGGAGGAAGATTTGATACTGAAAACACAATAAAGATTAAGGAATCCTATCCTTATTTATTTCCGGAAGTCTAAATGAATATATTAATTACTTAGTATATTGAAAATAATAAGGGTAAATTTAATGTTCTCGACCTCGTAGAAGAGAAGCTAATTGAATTTATTGAAGAAGAAAAACAAAACCAGCTAACTACACTCGATAATTATAATCCTGAAAGTGCCTTGTAGACACACTATGCAAAAATATATAATATTGCTTACTACTTTACTTAATATTTATATTAAATTGAAGAAGAAAATCCTACCAATAATAATGGCTAAAAGAAAAGTATTTTAGATTTATCTATTGGAAAAGATGTATGGAATAAGTATCTCGCAGGTACAAGCAGATGCATTCCAACAAATATGATGGAAATTATTCTATCTAAATATCATGATGAGGAATAAGTTCTAGCTTTAATGTTGTTACACCTATATGCAATTTCAAATGAGTCTATTGCTTAAAAGGCCTTTTAAATAATAATAAATTTGTATGATCCTGATAGATATCAAAGTGAAATTTGTGAATCAAATGATATAATTAAAATAATAATATAATATATTTACTGCATAATCATAAGAATGAATCACCATATGCAATAATCTTAAAGTGAAAAAACAATCGATAGTATTTTGTAAATGATAATGAAAAAATATAGAATTACTTTATGCAAAAATTTTACTGTCTTACAATTCTAAATTATAAATTGAATATTAATTAATTTTTTAATGTTCTCAATCAACTTCATACTTGAATTCATAATATTAATTATTATTTTTAACACTTTTATATTTATTTTTTAGTGTTTAGAGAATTAATAATTAATAAAATAGATTTAATTGTTCTTTATATTTTATTTTAATTAATTAATGCTAACTTATTTATTATTTATCAATAGGCATAATTATTATAGCATTTATAACATTTAAAAGCATGAGAAATAAAAATTATTCATTTATTCAAAATATTTAATAATGTATTGAAATAATAAATTCTAATAAAAAGAGAATCTATATTAGTGTAGTTTCTTATTTTTAACATGCTCTCCCTCTTAATTAAGATATTTAATTATATATTTTTTAAAAAGTTTTCAAAAAAATGTTAACTAATTTAAAGGAATGCTAATATATGAGAGGCTAGAGTGTATTTCATTAAAATTTCTTTATAGTTTGATTAAAGAGAAAAAAATATTCATTCAACGAAGAGAGTGAAAATGAAAGATAAATAAATAAAATACATGGGTGGGTAGCATAGAATGATAAAATATAAGTTTTTAGGATAGAAAGAGAAATAAGCTTACTTTGAATATCATGGAATAATTTCTAAGTCTTTAATTTAGAATTAAATCTAATTTAAAATTGTTTATTAGGTAATCTAAATAAAATCTATCATTAGGAAAATATTTTTAATTATCTAATTTATTTCATCTCATAATCTTAACTTATATTAAAAATGATAAATCGATTTTAGCAGGAAGGAAATAATAGAAAAATATTAAAAATGAAATGTCTTTAAAATATATATTAATCAATATTGTCAAGATAATTTTGGCTTAATTAACCTTTAAAATAAATTGAATTTATAAAATATGTCTAACAAAGAAGTATAGAAAAGATAAGGAGAATAAAATCTGATGAGTCTATTTTATTTTTACTAAAGATATTTTAAATAGTATATTTTTCTTAAATTGGTTCTTTTTAATAAATACATATTAGTATATTTGAGTAAAAAAGTTAATAATATGCTTATAGAGTAAATTAAGGAATTAAATCATTTAGATTAATAAATGACATCATTTATTGTTTTTCTATCATTAATTGTAATAGAAAAGTTACATCTAAAATTATTTAGAAATTCTAATAACTTTGTAGATATAAAGAAGAGTTTTTTTAGCTTGAAATACTTAAATGGTTATTTAAAATAATTATAAATTTTTAGTGAAATTTCATATTTAAAGGTTGCCTTATTAATGAGAGTTTTCTTAAAATAATATCTAACCATTCTTAAGGAAAATTCCGCTTTTTATACTTGTAATTTCGAATCATCATATGTTAAATTATTAGGATAGAGTGATAGATACATAGTAGTTTAAATTTCTAAAAGTGAAAAATAAATCGAATAGACCAAATAGTTAATCAATTAATGATTATTTATAAATTAGAAATTTATTTGAATGGAATGATCCTATTTATGACGCATTCTAAATATCTGAAATTAATATTTAGATTGATAAAAGGTAGATTATTTGATTATAAGATCTGCAGGTTTTGTTATATTTTTAAAGTTTGCAATCAATTTAAGAGTTACAGCGGCTGTTCGTCACCTTTAGAAAAATTTGGTTGAATAATAAGTCAGCATAAGCTAATTTAAATGTTTATAATAGCATGGTATTATAATTTTCCAGATTGTAAATGTAAACATGTAAGGAATTATATTAATTTCACCCAAATTATGAATGTGATTAATAAATAATGTATCCAATATAAATACAAAAGTAAGATTGCAAAACTGTGAGCGAAATAAATAATGATTTGCAATTTATAAAGGTACGTACTCACTTTATAAGACATGGCTTTTCAAGCCGCATTTCAAATATGTAAATTAATGGAATTAATGAAAGAAATGAAAGAAAAATTAAGAGTTCTAAAAGAATAATTTGGTTTATTAGGTGACATAGGCTGACAATATATTTCGTAGTTAATTATGTGTTTAAGTTTTAAAATACTGCAAATCAAAAGTTGCAACAAAAACGAAGGAAACATTCTATTAATTAAAAAAAGAAAAAACAAATCTCTTAATCAAAAAAAATAAAAAAAACTAGGATCTAAAAATAGAGTAAAGTAATATACTGATTCTATAAAATGGTAAGTAAAATTAGTGCTGAAGTAAAGAAAAGGGGTGTTGAGCCAAAGAAATCTTAACAAAATAATAGCTAATAAAAGGAAGCTAAGGCTGAACAAAGCGAACAAAACTGCTAGCATGAAGAACATGGATTTTCTGATAGAATTAAAGCATAAATAGGTTCATACTTGTAAGCCCCTAGCTTTGTAAAGGATAATGTTTATATTCATTCGGGCTATCGTATTAATTTTGATTCATTCAAAAGTGCTATCAAGAGTCTCTTCATGGTCCATAATGAATTAGTGAACATTTGGAGTCATTTCCTAGGTGCTATCTTAGTTGTCATTTTGGTTATCTATCTTACTACTTCATTTGGTAATATTGACTTTATAAGCTGGAAACAAAAGTTAGCCGAAAATGTTACAAATAAACTTGAACCCATCTACAATGATCTGAAGTCTTTCGACGAGTCTCTTAACAAAAAGGTCTGGGAGAATTTCGAGATTTTAAAATAAGATTACAACTAAATAGAACATAATGTGCTATAAAACTTTAACTCTGTGTTAAATGAACTCAATACTCTTAAGAACGAAGTCAACTAATAGAGCATAGAGAGAATTGTTAACAAATTTAAGGAATTCTCCATCTAGGATTATTATCAATATGCTGACCTCGATAAATTAAAAGAATTTAAAGAAAATGTAAATATATTTTAAACAATCATTTATTATCTAAATTCATTTTGAAAGCATTTAAGGACAGTTTAAAGTGAATGAATGATTAATAAATCAAACATACCAAATAGGTTTTTTTTATAGCTAATGCCTATAAATTATCTATTCTTCTTATCTCCCAAAAAAATTTATCTTAATTTCTGAAATTATAAAGAGAAAATTAATTTTTATAATCGAGTGAAAAGGTGAATGGGCAATAATTCAATAATTCGTATTATTTATTAATAATCCACCATAATTAGTAGAGCGAAATACTAAATTATACATTATTTTTGATAGCGAATGAAAAGCAAATATTATAGAAGCAAACAGGTTTCGATCTAAAGATAATCAAAAATATTAAATGAGACCATTTTAAATACAAACTTTCGTAATTTTATTTCTAGAAGATTATAAAAGAAATATTTAAAGCATAGAGAAATATTATAATAATTTAATTTACCAAATACTTCCAGAAAATATTTCTTCATTATCATTATGGAATGGAAATTTTAAACTGTTTGGAAAAGCCCCCTCAAATTTAATTAAAAGAACAAGTGATTAACACTGAAAAAACCTTGCTTTCTTACAGATTTATTTCAAGCACCCAACTAAAAATAAATAAAAGTAAGTAAAAAAACCCAAAATCAATATCTTTAAAGTAAAGAAGTAAAAACAATTAAAAAGAAATAAGAATAGGAGCTTAAAAATTCTTCTATATTAAAGCAAACGCTTTGATATCATACAATTAAATTTTCCTTAAATCCTCTAACGAATTTACATTCAATACATCATATTATTTACAAAATAAATGCAAATTTCATGCTAAATTTAATTTAATTTCCAATATAAAGGTTTTGGTTGGTATGAATGACTTGAGAAATGACTTAATTAAATAGATCGATTCTAAAGAATTTGATTGGATGGATTTCCATTTGAGCGATTTAATGCACAGTGATGAATAAAATTCTTCATCTACCTTTAATAAACATCATGTTTCTAGATGGCCTATTTTCGTTTTCTTAGTAACTGCAATCCTTTGTCTTTTATGCTCTGCTGCCTTCCATCTCTTCCACGCCATCAACCCTCAATATTATAAGATCTTTTTGAGAATTGATTATGCAGGTGTTTCTTTGCTTATCAGTGGTTCTACCTTCCCCTTATTGTACTATGGATTCTTCTGTAATGTTGAACTTGCTTATTTCTATTTGTTTTGCATAGGAGTTGCTTCTTTAGTTGTCTTCTTCGTTTCCCTATAAGATTTTATTCATACCCCTAAATATTTCACTATGAAGTCTGTTATGTACGGTAGCTTGGGTATTTTTGCTGCTGTCCCTATTATCCACTTAGTTTATTATGAATTCTTTAATTTTAGCTAAAATGGTAATTTCTCCTTAAGTAATAGTTTAATTTATTATGTCTTAATGGGTTTCTGTTATCTTGGTGGTCTTACTATCTATGCTACCCGTTGTCCTGAAAGATATAAACCTGGTCAATTTGATATTTGTGGAGCTTCTCATTAATTATGGCACATTTCTATTCTCTTAGCTATTGTCCTTACTTATGTAGGTTCTCTCATTAATTTCTATACAAGAAAGATGAGTTTATGCCCTGCTAATTGATATGAAGCATCCATCTAATGAAAAAAACAAATTATTTTAAATTAAAAAAATTCTTAAATTCTGAGAACACCAAATAAATTATATAGAATGAAAGAAAGGATACCAACCAAGCTAGATATAGCCATATTATTTCATCTGAAATGACCTCATAAATAAATATTATTTCTTAATAATTTCAGATGATTATAGTTGTTTATCTGATTTATAATAAAAAATGTTATTTTATTCGTATAAAATTCTACATCCATCCATCCATCTATCCAATTAATTGTCATTTACTCTTCAAAATTTATTAAATATTAATATCAAATTTATTCTATTATAATTCTAATAATCTAATATCTTTTCGTTTTTCAATCAACCATAAAAATAACATTTTAATTAAAATTATAAAACACATTTTTATAACTTTTGTAATAAAATCAAATAATATATCCTCTACTCCATATTAGAACAAATTTCTACTTTTTTCTAATAATAAAATCATTTAAAGTTTAATTTTTCAGAAAAATAATAGAATTTATAATATTTTTAATAAGATCTTTTAATATTCATATCAATTAATAGATTATAATATAATTTTTATTGAAATTGAACCTATCACTTTTAAATTTCAATTTCTTTTAAATAAAATATTCTTTGAATTTAATGAAGAATAAAAATGATTATTAATTAAATAAATAAAAAATATTTAATTTGTAATAAGATATTTTAAACTTTTCATCAATTAATTAACAGCAAAATATATTTATCGAAACTTAATCTAACTTTTTAAAATCCAAAATAGTTTTCAAAATATTCTTTTAGTTTCTTCTAAAAGATAATTAAAAATTAAGAACAAATACTATTTATAAAAAGATTTAAAAAAATTTATATTAATTATTAGATTAGTCTAACTTTATCATTATTTAGCTTTAGAAGCTCAAAAAATGTTAAAAAGTTTATAAAAAAGAATTGATTGATTAATTAATCAATACTACTTATTATAATTAAAGTGTGCTTGCAATATACATATTAAAATAATTGAAGATTATATGAAATCGGTTGAATGAAAAACTAATAATATTAGTTTTATAATGAAGGTTTTAAGGTTATTTTACTATGTAAAATATGGAGAAAAAAGTAATTGTAAAATACCTTTTTCTAATAGATTTTCAAAATAATATCATAGCAGTAGTATATCCTATCATATTATTATTGGTTCATTCTTTTAGATACCAAATGTAATTTTATTTTTTTGAAGGGTTCTTTATATAAGTATAGGTAATTATTAAATTATTTGAGAAGATTAATGCTGAAATATTCTTATATAATTAAATCCTTTCTGATCATTAATAAGAAAAATCAATGTATGATACAAACAAACAAGCAATCAAACAAATAATAATATCAAGGGGAATCTTAATAGGATGATAAAATATATATCTTCTTATAAACATAAAAATAAAATTCAATCAAATCAATAATAAAAGATTTATTAATATTTCGTATTTAACAAAAGCAAAATAGGATACAAAATACAATATTCATATCAAGAATAACAATCTAACAAATATATTAGGAAATGGAAGATACTGATCAACTTTTATTTGCAAGTTTATAGCAATTTGGTTTCAATTTTGGTAATAAAAAAATCTCCTCTTTATTCGAAATTGATGGAGATATTCTTAGATTAGTTTGCTTTTAGTTTTTAGAGTTTATGGGATCATCTGTTACCCTTAACTCTATGAAAGGATAGCAAAAATTCCGTTAATCAACAAAAATTTCTGAAGAATTGAAGAACCTTTGCAATTTGCGTATTGATATCAATTCTCTTCTTGCTCCTTCCAAAGATGATTTGAGAAAAATTGTAGTAGCAATGTTATAAAAGATATCTATGCATGAAGAAGGCGATAATCCAAGATTAAATATTAGTTAACGCGGTGGTGCATAAGCATTTGACAGTTACGAAGATAAAATTAAGTATTTACAAGAATAACGTCGCAAAGAAATCCTCAAGAATTGGGTAAATGAAGAATGGATTCACCCAGCTTTAGGAAATAATAAATTTAATTTATTCAGAATGTATGATAATGAATTAGTTCTTGATAGTGGATCACTCAGCAATAAGTTGGTTGTAGATATAATTTATGGAAAAATGAAACCTAATCTCTATGCATCGCTCGCTAAAATAATTGATCGTAGATCTTAAAAAGCTTAAATGGATGATTTTATCAAAGAAAACTTCTATGCTGATGAATTCAAAAAAATTAATGAATAAAAGCACACAGTCCAAATTGAGTAAATCAAGAAATAAGTAGCCACTGAAATATCTAAAGCTTCTAAAAAGAAGGTTAATCGTCTTGCAGAATAATTAGTTGAATAATCATTGCAAACAGAAGAAGAAGTCAAGTAATAGTTAGTTGAAGAAAAGTAAACTATTTTTAATCTTGAAATGTAATTCTAAGAAGAATAAGTAGTTCAAGCCCCAGCATTAACTGAACCTGCAAATGAAGAAAAGAGTATTGAAAGATCCATCAATAAGAGTGGTGCCGAAACTAATACAAGTACTTCTTCTATAAATAGTGCTGCTAATTAATCAAGTAGCACAAACTCAACTGCAACTGCAACTACATCAAAGCCTGCTTAAACTGCTGCTACTTAGTTAAAAGGAAGACTTAATTTAAATATTGATCTTGATATTGAAAGTCTTAAATAAAAGCATGCAGAAGAAATAGGACAGCTTTCTAAAAGTTATGAAGAGCTCACTAGGTAAGAAATCTAATTTCTTTTTTTAAAATTAAAATAATATTAAAATTCAATTTTCTAGAATTGGAAAATAGATTTTCCATGAACTCACTTTGAGTTGAGAAAATATGAGAATAATTAAGATTCTTTTTATTTAAATGGTTAATCGAGACTTTAAATAATTCATAGAAATATTTTTAATTCTTACTAAATTAATCTAATAATATTAATAACTATCAATAGGAAAATGGAAAAGTTCAAAACCAAAAGAGAATAAATGGAAAATAATATTTAAACCAAAATTGAAGAAGGTGAAATTTTAAAGGAATAAAACAAACAATCTAAGAAAGAAATTGAAAACATGGAATTGCTGATTAAAGAACTTGAAAATAAGGGAGGTAGTTCTGAATTAAAAAAAGAAATTAAAGAAATTGAATAAGATATTGAACAGATTGAAGTAGAATGGAAGGAGTACAAAGAAAAAGATGTTAAATCTCTCGAAAATTTGAAGGACGAAGTAAAATATTAATTATAACCAAATATATTTTTATAATTTTTTTAATAAATTAATCAGCTCGTAAAGAGAAAGGAGAAGATAGAATTGATTAGAGATAAGAGCAAAAGAATTGATGCAGAATATCAATAGCTTATTTAAGATATTAAAACAAATTATGATAAGAAGGTATAATTAGTAGATGATTTTAAGAGAATGCCTTCTGGAGGAAATCGTTAGGAGTATGTTAAGAAAATTATGGAAATAAAAAAGAATTACGACAAATAGAGAGGTGATATTTAAAAGATTGTATAGGATGTTAAATCAGTAGAAGAATCAATTTCTTACTATCAAGGAACATTAGAAAGACACATGAATGAATTAGAAGGCATTTACAACACAGATGCCAAGAAGAATGAATCTTTAAGCAAATAAATTTACAAGATTTATTAAGAGTATCGTGCTATTTTTGAATAGACTATTAGTAATTTATAAGATGTTGGAAATAAAAAGATTGAAACTCGTGCT
Source organism: Tetrahymena borealis (assembly GCA_000260095.1). Taxonomy (NCBI): domain Eukaryota; phylum Ciliophora; class Oligohymenophorea; order Hymenostomatida; family Tetrahymenidae; genus Tetrahymena; species Tetrahymena borealis. The sequence continues at coordinate 322,600 of JH651292.1, read as the reverse complement.
ATTGATGCCAAAACTATTATATTGGCTACTAAGCATTACGATAAGAGTATGGAAAAGCTTAAATAAGATATTGAGGAAATTCGTCAAGAAAATATTCAATTGCAAAAGTCTGTCAAGCATTGATTATTTATTGGATAATATGAATAGTAGAAATATAAGTGGATAATAAAAACTTTAGCAGTCACTTTGTGTTTTATATTAAATTGTAGCTGATGATTAATTACATAATATTAATATTTTTATTTCATCACATTCTAGCATAAAATCTACTCTGTTATTCAGATGATGGATGTTAAATTACTTTTATTAATACTCTCTCTCTTTTTTATTCTCAATTATTTATATATTTTATTATAAACATTTAGAAAATGAAAAGTTAATTTTATAAATCCTTTGGAAAATATATACAAAATAAGCAAAATTGATAGATGATATTAGTTAATTAAATTAGTGTATTGAAGTTTAGTATAATTAATCACTTAAATCCTTATAATTTTAGCTTTATTAAACATTATTACAGTTTCTATTCTTCCCATTTATCCACCTTTAATATCTATTTTTAATTATTTTAAATTCTATTTAAGAAAAATTAAGAATAATAGAAAGAAAGAAATAAAAGAGGATGTTAATTTACATCTGATATCTTTATGTTTCTCCAGAATAGTTATTTAGGATTGTTTTTATTTCTTGCTAAACGAGAATGTGTTGTCTTTTTACCCTTTTTATCAGACTATTAATATTCATTATTTAGCATATTTATTTATTCATAAATAATTTTAAGATCTTCTTTATAGTTTCTATAGTTCATCAATGAGAATTCACTAATCATCTTCTCCCTTAATTTCTATCTTTCCTTCAATTACTAACCTATTCTGACTACTATTGGGTTATTTCTGATAATATCCATAATTTCTACTTAGTCCTCAATATGTCTTTCCATTTTATTGAGCATGCAACTATTATTTAATTAATTAATAAAAATAACTTGATTATAAATCTAATTAAAAATTAGTATTCAAACCTTGAAGCTGTAAATATTGAAATATTTTATATTCTTTCTTTAAACGATGTATCGCATATCCTCCAGAAATATTTCAGTTTATTAAACTTTTCTCTTACGGTATCTGCTTTCTATCTTGTATCCTCTTCAGTCCAAGACTCTTCAGAGAATTTTCTCACAGTTATTTCTAGATCTTTTTCAAATTGTTTAACCTTTTGTTCATAAACAGGTTCATATTCCTTTTCTTCTTCAAGAATGAAATCTATTGTCATTTTTATATTTTTTATTGATTTATCTTCATCACTATCCTTAGGTCTCACCTTCCATAGGAGGTGATATTATTTTTTATTAGGGAATGATTTCTCTTGTAATATGTAATTAATCATTTCTTCTTCTGACTAAATTTCTTTAGGGCGTACTCTTTCGGGATGTCTTAACTCTTTTTATAATTAGACAGTACTTGAACTAGAGTTGAGAACACTTTCATTTTAATCTTCTTCTTCATTTTCTTATGAAGTATACCATCCCCTTGAAGGACTATTTTTAGTTTATAAAGTCCTTTACTAGCTGCTGCTATAATTATTGTCATCAAGTTCAGCTAAATTATCATACTTTTAATTATATTTATTTCCTCTTTTTCCAGGTTCAGTATCAATAGAAGTATAGTTTTAGTTAATATAATCGCTATTATGATGATATATTGGCTCATTACCAATAGTATTATACCTAGCTGAATTTGTCTCTGTTTTAAATGTGGGAAGGCCTTATAATTATTACTATTATTATTCATTTTATTTCTTAATTTGTTCATACTGTTCTCTTAAATTTCTAAATGTATCTTAATTCTTAAAAGATTTTTCTTTTATTTTGTATACTTATTAAATATCTTCCTTAGGAGAATCAGATTAACTTTCAGTTTCACTTGAATCTTTTCTAAGTAAATGAAAAGCTATTGTTTATAAAAATAGATTAATAAATTCTATATCCAACTGCATAAATTATTACATGGTTTGTAAACATAAACAGGTTCATTCTCTTATACTTGTTAATTTTCTTGAACAGGTTCTTGCTCATCTGTAGGCACTCTGTTCTCAATATTATGAAGGTATGGAGGAAGGCTTTAGAATCTTTACTAAGCTAGAGTTTTTTAGCAAAAAATATTTTAAAAACTATTAATTTTGTTAAAATGTTTACATGAAGCATTTTTTTCAGCTTACATTATAAAGTTCTAAACATCTTCTTTTAGTTCTGTGTTATATTTTTACTATATCTCTCCTAAAAGATTTGAAACTCTTTCCTTTACTTCTGACACTTTTATCATAATTTTGGTTTAAGTAAATAATAAAATATAAAAAAAGAAAGTTTAATGGTCTATCATTTTATCTCATTTCCTTCTAATAATTAATATTAAATTTACCTAAAGGTTAGGATTCATGTATTCTATCCTCGCTTTGCCTAAATTATCTATCTTATCCCTCTCCTTCGGTATATTATTGTGCTTCTGAAGGATTAAAAGTATCAAGCTTGTGATGAGGCTTTAAAGAAGATACAGATTAATAATTAATAAATATTAAAAATAATGTATACTTGTGTGAAAGGATGATCATCTACAATAGTATTTTAATGTTCACTTAAGTAATTTTATGCTTACTATGAAATTGTTTCTTCCTTTGATTTGAGTTAATTAATACTAGATTAAGAGCTGTTGTAACCATTTTATAATCTGTTCGTTGGTGAACCAATTTTTGATGATAATGGTTACTGTTCTTATTCTTATTAGAATTATATGCTTTATCCCTTCTTCCCACTTCTTTAAGTTGTTCCTTATATCTACGATATTTAAATAAGAATTCATTTATTTTTATATTAATCTTACTCATTTAAAATGAGCTTCTGTGTATACATTTATTTTACAAATAATAAAATATTACAGAGGGAGATGTTGCATGAGGAAGGTTTGGTGTTGAGTATTGCTGTTACTAGGATGAAGTAGATGTTAGAGGAGGCTATACTACAGAAGTAACAATTTTGCTAGTTTATTGAGGAGAGGTGTGTCGACTTGTACTTCCTTTACGGAAAGTAGATGTAGGAGGCTAAGATGCATATTCTTATTAGACTTGTTCCCTTAATTTATTTAAATTAGCCACTTCTTGTTCTAAGTCTGCTATCATTTACTAATATTTTTCTTTCTATTTTGAAATCATCAACTTTTATTACTTTTTTTCATTTTAGAGGTTTTATATTCTATTATGTTTTTCTTGAACTTAAGATTCAATCATTTATCGTTATAATTAGATATTTTCAAGTTCCTTTTAAAGCTCATTATCACAACTGTTTTTTATCTAATCTTCGAAATGGATCTTTTCGCTTTCATATTTCTTTTTATAATTTAAACGCATTATTGTTTCTTTTCTTTTTAACTCCCTATCCTTTTCTATATTTAATTCCTTTAAAATATCCTTTTTAAGTTCTGATTCTATTTCATTTACAAGCTAATTCTTATCTATGTTTTGCAACAATTCAGTCATAATTCTTTCTTTTTCTACATTAAAATTCTACTCCTCCCTCTATCTAATTTCAGGCTCTATTAACATTTCTAATTTTTATCTATGATTTTCCAACTCTCTTTCCTTCATTTCAATGTTCTTTTTTCTCCTTTTATATTCTTCAATAGTTTATTTATGCATAAGCTCTACACGCTCTTCAATTTCCTTTTAACAATTAAGCTTAATCTTTTCTTCCATAGAAATTTTATATTACAACAACTCCTATTCATATCTCATTCTAATTTCATTCCTAATGTCATGTTCGATCTAATATATTGTATTGTTTGTTAAATAAACAATTAATGAATAAATTTAAAAGATTATTATCGTTCTTTTCTAAGCATCTCTATTATATCCATATTATATATTAATGACTTAATTACCTATGGAGTAATATCTTTTATAGCTTAATACGCTCTTTCAGCTATTATTTAATTTATTTAATTCATTTTCTACTCTTCAGTCAAGACATTCATTTTATTTTTAAATTTTGTCCTATTCAGTTATTTGATTTATCGCTTGCTAAATTCTACAGAAAGTTTCAAGTAGCTAATATTTTTTATATAGATTGAAGCTTATATCCTTTCAAACTATTATTAATGAAATGTAATAATATTTATTTCATATGGATTTTTCAAAAAAAAAATAAATTAAATCTTCTTTCTTTATCTAAGTACTAATGAGTATTTCCTATGTTTCATATCCTTCCTTACCCATCAAAATTTAATTATTTCAAAACATATTCTTAAACAACCATAAATTGATAGATAAATGCTAACAAAATAAGCAATACAAAATTTTGTTCAGTTCATACTTTTCAAAATCTTTAAAAATCAATTCCCTTTTCTATATAACTGATTAATTTGGAACATTACAAATAGAGTAAAGATATTTTAATAATAATAAAAATTTAAAATAAATTTCTTATTTTAAAATCTAAACTAATAATAAATAAAGCTTAAATAATAATTGATACTGTAATATGTCAAGACATATAAAAAGGTTTTATAATCTTCAATACTTAATGAATAAACATACTTTTAATGTCAAGTTTTTATTTTTTAAATAATCTATTTTAAGATTAAATAGAAATCAATATTAGATGTTATCATATTTCTTTTATTGCTTCATGAACGAAGCAATATTAGCAAAGATGAAAATCTCCTATGAATATATCTCTTTTAAATTTACGACATATTGAGCAAAGTTCGGGTTTACTCCAATTACTTTATTAATTGACAACTTGATTTTAATTTAATTTTTAAAGCGAAGTGTTCAAAGTCTAAGAATCGAAATTTTATTGTTAACTAATAAATTAGCTTTGCTACTAATATTAATTTTAATGAACTAAGACTGATTAACTTAAATTATTCCCTATATCTATAAAATATTTGATTTGATTGATTAAATAACAATTAAAATATAGAAATAAATATAAGTACTTTGCGAAGGCTCATTCTAATTCAGATAGTTACTTTTTTAGTAATAAAAAATTAAACTTAGATTCGATTTGTTAATAGAATTAATAAAATTACTTTTGAATTAATTTAAATATACGATTGTATTAATTAATTTCTTAGCTTAGTGTTGAATTCTAGTTTAAGTACATTATTTATTAATTACCATAATAGAAGATTAAAGTTATTTTTTCTTCCATTTTTTAGTCAAAATTAATAACTTAAGGATAATTTAAATTCCGAATGATAATGTCTATATTTAGCTTTTAGGAAATAATTTCGCAAATATACTTAGCTTATTAATAATTTATATTTAATTATTTAATTAAATTATTTAAATTGTTATTTTCTATTACTAGAAAATAATAAAAAGCTTTGACTAAGTATTCAATAAACTATTAAATCTCAATGATCTTTGTTGTGGTTTGATCTTCAATATATTAATGATATTCCTTAAATGCTTTTTCTGCTTCCGTACTTGAGAATAAGTAACGTTTAGTTTTTGGATTATGAATCAATTTATAAAAGTCAGAGATCTTTTTTTAGTTTTATGGATAAAAATGAACATCTTTTTTCATTAAATGTAGTTTCTAAATCAATTAGTAAAGTATGCTTTCAATCCAGCTTGCTCTAAACTAAAATTAGAATTCTCTAAAAAATAAACTTTATGTAATATCTTTGGAATTACTTTACCAAATCTTTGGATTAATTTATATTTCTTCTCTTTTTTTATATTTTTAAAATGTATCACAAATTAAAATTGTATTTTTCTTCTTATTTATTATAATAGTGATATAATCCTTTGTATCTTTAATATTATATCTTTAAGGACTACTATCTTACATTACGAAGTTTTATTTTAGTTTTAGATTTTAAAATATTACTTTTACAACTTCTTCCTCATTATAATTACTATCTATTAAAGATTCAACTAATAAAAATAAAGCATCTTCTAAATCTTATCCTGAATAGTTTTTCAATATAAAACTTGATTATCCTGTTAATATTTATTGCCAAAATTTTAACAAATAGTTTTTCTCTCCATTTGAATAAATCTCAGGTAATATTTCAATTAATTAGACTAATGATTTAATAGTTTCATCATTAAGTTTTAAATCTAAAAAACACTAAATGATGTAGAAAACCTGAACAATAGCAATTTTTTAATTATCAATACCATTTAATATAAACTAGTAGTAGGAAGAATTCTAATTTTAAGAAGATTCAACATATTTTGGTAACCCTTAAGAATATTATATTTCTTAATAGCTATTCAAGATTTTAAAATTAGTTTTAGATTAGATTTTAGTTCCATCATTAAATTCTATTAATGCACTTAGCTAAATTTTAATTAAATGATAGAATAACCTAAATTTAAATATACTATTGATAAATTTTACATCATTGATCTCATATTTAGCGAATCCTGTCTTCTAGTTAAGATAAATAGTCTACAAATTTTTAATGTTATCTTGTTATGTATTCATTTGTATTTATTCTGTCTGTGCTTTATTCTAAGCTGATAATTAATCTAATAAATACCTTTGAAAATCAAAAAACTCTTTACACTAAATTATTTGATGAATGATTAATTATTTTTTATGACACTACAATATTCTAATAAGAATCTTAATTAAGAAGAAATTTATTTTGAATAACTATAATTCATTCTATGTTAGATTTATAAAACAAAAATATTTAGTAAAATATAATTTTTGAAAAACAATCAATCATATTAATTAGTTTTTCTTGAATTTAAAATACTTCAAATGAAAACAGTTTTCTTAAGTACTCTAATCATAGTAGCAATAAAAAAAACATTCTATCTATATATTAATATTTTATAGGTGATTTATACTTCATCTTAGCATTACACAAAATAAACTAACATAGAAGATACAAACAAATATAAGATATGACAAAATAAATTGCTAAAAACTAAATACTGTATTTTTATTTGATAAATCCTCCCCAATAAAAATTTGAGACATTTTCATTAATAAATTTTTTAAAATAGCAAAATGCTATAATTATTTCTAAAAATAAGCCTTAATAATGAGAGGATACAGTGTAAATATAATAAAGCAAATATTCTTTCCATCTTTCCATTATTAATCATGCTCTACCTAGCAATTTAAATTAATCATTTTTCCTATTTTATTCCATAAATAGTAATTTAAGATCTAAACTACAATTAATTAATTTATTTTAATCATTTAGCTAATTTAATACACAAATTAAATAAACTCTGTTTGTTACTTGAATTCTTGTAGAATTTATTACTGAACCAAAATTTATTGAATAAATATAATGTGACTAGTTTTTAATTGATGACTACAATTCTAATCAGGATTTATTAATTAATAATATTTTGAAGATATTTAGTAGATGGAATTAGTCTTATATTTAGTTTAAACTTTGATTGTCAGGATTGTTTAAGAATTAATAAAGCAGAAGCAATCATAAATAATTTAAATTAAAAAAATAATTAGAATAAATCATTTAATATTAGCTAGTTATTAGTTAATTAAACTTAGGATTACAGTCTAATACTAAATGATACCTTCAAATATTTTCACATTATATTCCACTGTTATTTTCACATTCATTTCTATTTCCTATTCCTCCTAAGGAACCAAAATAGAAACAGATGTAGTATTAAAATATTCTTCAAGTGTAGCATATTTGAACTAAAGTAAGATCGCTGTTTGTGGTTCAGAAGATCTACCTTAAAATCTCTACGTATACAGTAATAACATTACAAAGATATTACTTTTTATTAATAAAATAATATAAATATCTACAGTCATAGATCTAACAAAACTTGAGAATGAAGGGAGAGTGACAAAATATTCAGATATTTCCTGCTATACTTTGCTTTATTTAAATGTAAAGTATCCATTTTTATAAGCAGAATTAGTAAAACAATGTTAATTAATATGTAAAAGAAAAATTAATTAATTAACTCAACAAAAAGAGAAGCCAAATGTAAAGTATAATTATAATTAATTTATAAATCTAACATTTTACTGCTAATAAAGTAATTAACTATGGAGAAAAATATTTTCAAAACAACCTTTCTATTCTGAATCTTGATATTTTAGAAATAAAACCAAAGTATTCAATACAGTGGTTATCAAAGATTAATGATGAAATGGTATAATATTATTATAAGTACCAAAAATTTTAAATGGAATTAATTTTTTTTCAAAATATTCAATAAAGATTTCAATTACGATGGACAATGGGTAGCTAAGATGTAAGGATTGAAATATTTCTTTAATTTTATTATGCTATTATCTTAATTTTATTTTTAAAATATAGTTGGATATTTAAATAAACATAGGACAGTTCAGTGTAATAGTTCGCTTGCATCAGGAATCTTTTTTGTAAGTGAAATTTATCTTTATACTAATAAATAAATACTCATATTTTTTTATCATGGATATATAAAGTCTCCTACTAAAATTGCATTTGGTTGTGGAAATACCATTTAAGGTAAAATTTTTAAGAGCAATTATTTTTATTGACTATTGTCTGTCTTCTATTAAAATTAGTATAGTTAATAACAATTGATACACAATAAGCAAAAATAGATTTTCTCTAAAATTCAATAACTATAACCAATACGCTTATTATTTCTGTTCTTTAAATTGAAGTAATGTTTGATTTTGATTGAAATAATAATGATAATTTTGTTTTGTTATGTCAATCAATATAGCCTTTTGAAGATATGAAAATGATTGTTATTGATCAAAGGAAATTTATATATATCTACTAAATAAATAAAAATAATAAAGCTAAAGTAGTTTAGTAAATCTAAAATAATTATGGCAATTTAATTAATTTTGATTCCTATGCTAATCTATTTCTAACAAACTAGAGTTAGAAGATAATATGTATAATAATAATAGAAAATAATCATAAATACTAACCATCTTTTTTTATAGTATATTATTTAAATAATAGCCAAGACTCCTATTCCTTTTCATCAAACTAAGAATACTTTATAGAGAACTTTACAGTGGCTGAAGTAATTTCAATTTTTATTAAATATTTTTATTCAAATTCATCATTTTATTAAGGGAGGATAAAAGATCCTCGCAATTTCGAAACATTCTGATTAGTATTACAACTTAATTGGTAAAATAATATTATATTTAATGTATATTAGTAGCTAATAAAGGGCATTCATTAAATTTTATTTTAATTTATAAATTAATTCTCAACAATCAAATACCTTTATTAAAATACTATTTTATTGGTAACTCTAAAAAAGAATATAATTTGAATGGGCAAATTAATTGGAGAAAATGCACAAGTTAATATTGTTTAATTTGCGATAGAGATAGATAAAATGAATGTATTCTTTGTTAACAACCTAATAATCGGTATTTATTAAATGGATCATGTGTTTGCCTTAAAGGTTACTATGAAAACTCAAATGCTAGTGCTTAATGCTAACAGTGTAGCAGCAAATGCTTAACATGTAAAGAAGCACCAGATAGCTGTTAATCTTGTTAAATCAATGAATTTAGAGTATTATCGGGAGATGATTGTGTATGCTAATAAGGATTTTAAGAGGATGAGAATTAAAAATGTGTACCTTGCGATATGGATAAATTTGAGGAGATGAAAGAAGGAAAATGTCTATGTATTGATGGTTATTTTTTGAATTCAAAAAAAATCTGCTAACCATGCTCTGAAAATTGTTTAACTTGTAAATAAAAATCTACTTTTTGCACTTCATGTAAACAAGGCCTTAATAGAAAACTTAATGAAGCAAGCAAGAAATGCTATTGTGAGTAGCATTATACTAGTGAATCTGATACTGGAGAATGTGAATTCTGTGATATAACCTAAAATAAGATTATATTTCAATTCAAATGTCTATGCAAATATGGATATTACTAAAATCCTGTTAATCAATAATGTTTAAAATGTAGTCCATCTTGTCTAGAGTGTGAAACGTAAGATATCTGTTATACATGTGATTCTTCAAAAAATAGAGAGAAGATAGGTAGTTCATGCCTATGTAAGTAAGGGTTTTATGAGGTAAATGGAGAATGTATTTAATGTTCAGCAAAGAATTGCTTATAATGTGATGGGCACTAATGTTTTTCTTGTAAACCAAATTTAAATAGATATCTGCTACCTATTAATGATTAGTGCTTATGCATAAACCAATATTTTCCAGATGCTAATGATCCTTAAGGTAAGTGTTTACAGTGCGATTAAACTTACAATAGGTCGTTTAATAAAGGTAAATGTGAATGTAATGAAGGTTTTTTTGAAAGTGGATCCAATTAGTGTAAATAATGTCCAAATAATTGCTCTATCTGTAATTCTTAAGAAGGGTGTTTTAAATGTAAAGAAGAGGGTAACTTTTAATTGATTAATAATTAATGTGTCTGTCTTCTTGGTTATTTCTATGAAGAAAAGCTTAACTCTTGCATAAAATGCTCTGTTGGATGTTTACTTTGCAATAATTTGAAGGAATGTCTATTATGCGATTAAGATAAAGAATTAATGTTAAACGCATAAACTCTATAGTGTGAATGCAATCAAGGCTTAATTTTTTATTAAGGAGAATGTATTTCTTGTAAGGATTAGAATTGTTTGATATGCAGTAATATTTCTAGCAACAACAGCTGCATCACATGCAACTATCCTTATTATTAATTTTAGGGAGAGTGCATTAAAAGTTGCCCATCATCATCTGTATATATTGACAATCAATAGAGATAGTGTATAAAATGTGTTGTTAATGATTGTTCTAGTTGTGATTTTGATCATAGAGAATGCACTTAGTGTAATTAAGGTTTGATTTATAATATTTACACAAAAGAGTGTTTACAAAAATGCCAATTTGGATACTCTCCAAATAAAACAAACACAATTTGTCAGATATCTGTTGACAAAGAAGAAGAGAGGAATTAATTTGAATTGAATTCTTTAGAAAAAAATCAAATCATAATTACATTTTAAAATGAGCTATACTTCTCATTAGACATTAAAGACTGTTTTGAAATATAAATAGAGAGACTTTCAGAGGAGATTTGGTCTAAAAATAATAGACTGAGTGAATTTGATATAGAATTACAGATTTAGAGTAGAAATGTAATAGAGATAGTAATATTCTCAAAAATAGGTATTAAACTCATCTCTAATGTGCATGTTTCACTTTAAAAATGCAATCAGTTAATAAATTTAGTAAATTACAAGAAATCTTAACTTGTATAACTCTAGGCTGACTTAAAAGGAGATGACGATACTGCTAGTAAGGTGATTACATTTATTGCCAAATCAGGATCTAAAATTGCAGTCGCTGCAATTTTACCTCTATCTTTAAGTGGAAAATTTTAATTTATTGCTTCTTTGTTAGATATATGTTAGCTTATCTATACTATGAGCTATTTAGACATAGAGTAAAGTTTTATTTGAGGGCTTGCTTTTACTTACTAATTTTATTTTTAATATTTTCTATGAAATAGAATTCCTTAGAATATTTAATTTTTTTATGATGCAATTTAAGAATTCAACATTCCCTTTACTAATTTCTTTAAAAACATGAATCATTTCAGTGAAATAAACCACAGGGCACCTTAAAAGTTTATTGATTAGTAGAGGCAAGGATTTTTTTTATCAAACTTTGGTATTTTCTTTAATATTATAGGTAAAGGAATTATTATAATTATATTATAAAAATAATTAGGTGACAATCTTTCCTTAGTTATAGTAATTTTACTAATACACACTGTGCTAAATGTACTATAAAAGATTATCCCTTATTATTAAATTAAAACTTTACTAGTAAAAGTAAAATTAGAGCTATTTAATTCTAAGTTCTATCTAGATCTTCTATGGGGATTATATATAGAGCTTTGTATTGCTGTTTTCCTTTAACTTTAAGCCATCCAAAAGGTTACTTATTTTATTGAAGTCGCTAGCTATATTATTGCATTTTTAGGAATTTTCTTTATTATCTTTCCTTTCTATCTTTCCTACCTTATTAAAAAAGGAAAAGTTAGAACTTTAACACAAATTTTTACTGATGGTTTAAATTTTAAATATTAGAATATTGTTTTATACATAAGAAAATTCATTTTTATCACATTGATAACTACAATTCATAATCATATTAAGGCTTAGTTAGTAATATTGATAATTTGGCACATTTATTATCTAGTTCAAACTATCAAAAGAAGTCCTTATATGAAAAGAATTGATAATGTTAAACACATAGTCTAGTCAATTTTCTTTTTGATAGCTACCTTTCTTTTGTTAATTTTTGTAATTAGGTATAATGAATGTAAAGAATAATAAAGAATTATTTTTGGCTGGTCTATCATAGCAAATCTAGTTATTGTAATATTAGCAGATTTTTATCTATTTATACATTAGACTTATTTTTCACTGCTACAAGCAATAAAATTAGTAGATTCAAAAATTAAATCCTTAATCAAAAGAAAAAACAAAATATTTCCTAATGTAGTTCTAATTGATATGACAAAAATAAAATCTAATACATTTTCATCTTAGCAATTATCAAATTATGGTCAGTCTGATAATCAAAATTCTACTTCTAAATAAAATTAGATCTAATAAAAAGCTAATAAAAAAGTGTCAAATTTTGAAGAAGCCTCTTTGAATATCTTACCACCTATTTCTTCCCTAATACAGAAAGACCAAAATAAAAAAATTCCTAGAGTTTTTAATAACATTACAACCCTAAGACTTTTATAAAATAGCAACAACATTTAAGAAGAAAATGAAAATACAAGTATATTTTCTCAGCATAATATAAATAACCCATCATTAAAGTAAGTAACCTCTTGGAATGATTTATCAAGTCCTGTTCTATAATAATCTAGTAATTAAAAAGGATAATTAGGTAATTTAGAAGTAAAAAACTCAAATTAATCAAATAATAATTCAAAATAAATGTAAGGAGAAAAGAATGAAAGTTGAGTGAGTTAATCTAACATTTTCAATTAGTAAGAAAGATATTAATGACCATTCTTATTCTATCAACAACAACAAGCAAGAATAAAATTTTAAAATAAAAACATATAAACAAAATATTAAAAGATTATTAAGAAAAGAAAAGAAAATAATGAAATAAAGAAAGAAATGAATCTAATCTTTAACAACATTTTGAATTTTTTTAGTATATAGAATAGTACAAAAAATAATGAAAATGATTGATGGGGTTGTTAGTTAATCTTTAAAAAGAAGAAGAAGAAGAAAGAATGAAAGAAAGAAATTCTAAATGTAATAATTCAAGAAATTATTTATTTTCATAAATCTATATTCTTCTTATTTTTATATTAATCATATATAAATGTTACTAAATAATATTATATTTTCTATAATGTATTTCAATTATTTTATTATTCTATGTAAAACATGTTTGAACATTTACCTGAGTAAAATCCTCTTGTAGCGCAAGTGTTATAGCATCTCTATTTAGGAACATTAAATTTACAATATTACTAATTGATTTCACCAGCTTTACCTCCACAATACGGATCTGAAAATTAAGTGCACAAATCTTTGAATCCATTAATTACTTACGCTTCATATTTTTTTTTATTAGCCGAGTTATTATTGTTATCTTAATTCTAATAGTTATCTTAATTCTAATAGTCATTGTAATTCTACTAGTTATTGTTATTCTACTAGTTATTGTTATTCTACTAGTTATTCTAATTAAGATTAAAATCACCAAAATTAAAGCCTTCTAATAAGCTTAACAACATATTTAAGGTCTCTTATCTACTGTTCTGTTATGTATTTTAGGGTTATTATTAACGATAAGAAGATATATAACCTCTATTATATACTTAAGGTAAAGTAATAACTAGAATACAAAGACAAATTAGATTAAATCTCATGTTTTTATTTTTTTTTTAATTTATTTTAATATTTTTATTCTATATATATAATTTAATAACTTTAAGTAGTATTTATATAACTTAATTCTCTCTCACCAATAATTCTATTTTAAAAAGGTATTACTAACAAGTTAGATACATATGTAATTAAAAAAATACCAATTTTATTAGTAATTAAGTAATTTCTTACTTTATTTCTCAATCAATCTATTTTGGAATTGTAAAAATATTATTAATACGTCAAATTTTATGTTCTATTTAATTTATTTTTCTACATACAATTTTATACTTAAAAGTAATAAATTCTATTTCATTTTAAATATTCCTAAACAAATTTAGTTCTAAAAGTTTATGTTTCTCATTGAATTTTTCGTCATATTTTTGACATTCAAAAATGAGGAAATAGAAAAACAAAACTAAACAAGGAATAATCTTCCTTATAAACTATAATTTCTTAAATTTAATGCTATAATTTCTCATAAATTCATAGTCCCTACTTAAAATTAATACCCAACTTTTTTCAGACCTTTCATTTGTTCTGGCTTTAATGAAGTAGTTATTAATTAAAAAGAAATCTTCAAAAGTTTGATTATTTTAATACCTATAAGATCATAAAAATTCTTTTTTAATAGGTATAAATATTAGAGAAATTAATGTAATTGATTTCTTTAAATTTTTTTGTAAAATAAAAGTGTTTTATCTCTTAAAGTGGTAATAATTTTCTACTAACTAACAATAGGTAGTGAATAAAATACTTTTTAATTAATTATTCCAGTTCTTAAGAGTTAAATAATCTTTTAATTAAATTATTGAGCAGAAAATATTTGTTTTCTGATCAAGGAAAGAATCTATTTATTAATTAATTACTAATCATTCATAATTTCTTTAATTATAATTGCAAATTTAAATCCCCAGAAGTTAATAATCCAGTTAGAACATAATAATTAATTAAACTATAAAAAATATTAATAGAAAAAATGAGTATTTACAAAGGTAACGAGTGGATTTAAAATCTTATTTAAGAACTAAAATAAGAAGAAGTCAAAGGAGTAAACACCAAAAGAAAATAATCTGCCTTAACTTAAATACCTATTAGTGATAGTGTTTCTAAACAAATAAAAGAAACCCCTGTTAAAAAAGTAAAAAAGAATGAAGAGATAAAAGGCTAATTTGAAATAGACAAATTTTAATGGTATGAAAAATCAAGAAATGGAAAAAAATTTCTGAAGATATTAGATGTTCCAGAAAATATTGATTAAGATGTTTTGAAATATGAAATTACTGGATTCTAAAAATAAAGTTAAATTAAATATTTATAGTCTGTTATTACTTCTACAGACTAACCCGCTGCTCAAATAATTTCAAAAATTTAAGAGTATCTAAATTTTATTGGCATAAAACTAAAACAATACTTCAAAAACAAGCAATTATCAGATATTTAATCGAACTATAACCTTTCTGCTATCAATAAGTAAATCTAAATAGATTTACTTTGTGAAAATGAATAAGAATCCCTAATTGTATGTTTAAAACATAATCAGGCTATGGCTGAATAATAATTAAAATTTGATTATTAAAGCTCATATTTAGATACAATAAATGCTTTGGAAGTTCATCATTAATAGCAATAAAAGCAAAAGAATATTAATTTAATGATTATACCTTTAAATAACTTAAAAAACCTCAGATTTATTGAGTTTACAAAAGGAGAAGTTCTAGAAATTTATAAAGAGAAATTCTATGATATTGAATTTTAAAAATCTTAGCTGTCAAATTTAGAATCTAAACTGGAAAAATAACCATAGTTGTTAGGAAGCTCTATTACTATCTTTAATATTGAATCTAAATAATCGATTAAAGAGTTTGTCAAATCAATATTAGAACAAAATGATGAATAAAAATTAAACTATTTTAGAAATTTAGATAATGGATTTGATTTAAAATTTAAAAATAATTAACCAACTTAAGATTAAGATTAAAAAGACCTATTTGAATAATATTAAATAATTCATCTAATGATTACATCTGAAGAAAAAAGAAATAAATTAATTTAAAATTATGATGACTGGGACAATAGAGAGAAATAAAAATGGATTTAATCAGATATGATGATAAAGCAACAATAATAATTACTTTCATTAAAGTAAAACTCATCAGTTTCTAGCTATAAACCACTTTATAACAGAAACTCATAATCCTCCTATTATTAGAAAGGATACCCTCAAAAAAGAAAAAATTACTCTTAAAAAAGAAATTATTATTAAAAAAATAATAATTATTATAAAAAATCATACTACAACAGTATGCCTTATAATGAATTAAAATATCATATGAGCTATGAAGATTGGTATGATTACGGTTTAGAAGATGATTGATTGATTTATTGATTAATGATTCAAATTATTTAAAAAATAAACTTAAATTATTTTTATACTTAGTTATTTATTACTTGTCTGTTTGTTTACATACTTTATATAATTTTAAAAGTACAATTCTTTTTTAAAAAAATCTTTAATCTGTTTTAAAATTATTAATACTCTAGATCCTCATTAATTACCATCCACTGCTCCTCACTTAACATTTTCTCAACTGCTGAAATAACTAAAAATAAGTAAAAAAAAGATGTCAAAAATAATTTTGTTAAAGTGGAAGGACTTCACTGACTAATTAATATCCTGATATTAATAAAAGTATAAAAGATATAGTGGAATATAAATCTACAACAACAGTATAATCAATTAAAGAAGAGCTCAATAGTCTTGGATAAGTAATCTAATTTTATGAAAATATTGAAGAATTGAATTGATTTAAATTAAAAATTATATAATTCAATCTCAGAAATAATATAAAAGCAAATTAGATTTGTTTTATTATTACAATTTAAAATTTGAATCAGTGTTATCAATCAATAATTTAGTTAAAAGAAAATGGAAATTGAAATGATAAGAATGTGAGAAATATAGTTAGATTGTGCTTTTAAAAAATATATTCTTATATTTATACCCTATTAATTAAATTATAAATTAATTTTAAGAATCAAATTTACTATTATTTGTTATAAAATAGATTAAACCCTTTTTAATTACAAACAAACATAATCAGTTATCTTCAAATATTCTCGTTAATTAATTAATTAAGTTTATTCATATTTTTAATATAAAAGTACTTATCAAATCAAGGTTATATCTTCTTACATCTACCATTTCCATCTAGGGTACAACCTCTAGAAGAAGAGCAAGCATAAAAACCTAGATTCTTGCAGTGATCATAGTTATCTGAAGATTATAAACTTTAAATCTTTTGAGGAATCTTAGCACAGTGGCCAATGTAAGGATCAATCCAGCAACCCTTGTCAGAGCTACAAGCATAAAAACCTAATCTAGAGCAGAGATCATCAGCAGAGTTTAATTTATTAGAATTAGTTTATTCCTCTTCCTTGTGATACTATTACACTTCTGAAGGAATTTTAGCACATCTTCCAGTATAAGGGTCAATCCAACAACCTTTATCAGAGCTACAGGCATAGAATCCTAATCTTGAACAAAGGTCATCTTCTTTAACTAACTCATGATCAGCATTAGGAGTTGGTTTTTAGTGAGTAGATGTGGCCTCATTAGAAGCTGATATTTTTGTACATTTACCATTACCATCAAGAGTACATCCCCTTAAGGTAGAGCAAGCATAGAAACCGAGGTTTTTACAATGATCATCTCCTGCTGCTGTCAATTCAGTATTAACTTTAGGTTGAACCTTTTTACAAGAAGCAGTAGCTCCATCATAGTAACAGCCTAGACTAAGTTTACAAGAGTAAAAACCTTATCTTGAACAAACATCATATTCATTAGAAGTTTATTGTTCCAAGGGTAATTCTTGGCTATTAACTAAAGCTAAGGCCGCAAATAAAGAGAGAGTAATATAGGTAATAGCTATTTTCATTTTTTTTATTATTTTTATAAGGCTTTAATCTTAAATTATTATTTAATATTTTATTATACTCAACTTCAATAAAGAGGACTCTATTTCTTATAGCAAGTAGCTAGTTAGCTTATAGCCAATCAGAATTGAATATATAATTAAGGGTGCACCAATAATTCTTTTATAAAATATCAATTCTTCTAATTTATTAAAACTTATGCAATATCAAAGTAAGTAAATTTTATCATCTGATTACTTCAATAGTTCTAGCTAATTAAATTATTATTTTTAGAAATAATCTATAAATTAATTAGCTACGGTTGATTGATATTTAGCCTCATCACATATGCATTTAAGTTGAAGAGATAAGAAGATATTGATAAAATATTTCTATTTTTTTGCTTATTTATTTTAGGTATTCTCATATTTACTGGAGAAAGTGATTAAATCTACTAGAAAAATAGTATTCTTTTTAGATTAAAAATTAAAAAGTAAATAAGTAAACATATTATGATTTCCAATCATCAAAAAATATTAAGTATAATTAATATAGATATTTTAATTATTTTTTATAAGGAAATTCAAAACTTTTCTTCTTCCATTCTCTATTAAATATTGGATATTGAACTTGAAATAGAAATGATTAATAGTTTAACTAAATACCTAAATATTTTAGAATTATCAAGTATATTTAATCACATTTTACCATTTTTATTAGAGATAAGTTTATTTCTACTATTCTATGCATCTTATTTTATTATTCCCATTTATTTTTATTATCAAAATTAGTAAAAAAGATCCTATCTATTTATTGTACTGCAATTGTAACTAAGATTAAAAAGGTGTGTAAATAAATAATTTCTCCGCAAACCAAAATTTTCAATTTAAGTTTTTAACATAATTTCAATCTTCTGTATTAACTATGTAAATTTACTCAGATTTTAATAGTTAATCAATTTTCAATACTAAAGAGAAATCTCTCATTAACAAAAAGTTTAAAAATTGACTAGATAAAATGTTTAGAAAGTTAAATTTACTAACTTAAAACCCAATTTATTAAATTTAAATTAGCATACTATTTATATTTAGTAGATTTTTTCTGTTCTAAATTTTATATTTGTATTTAAATTTCATTCTAAGTTTGTGGAATCTAAAGAATTACTCAATTAATTACAAAAGAAAAAGTCCTTAAAAATTCTTTTGATCTTAGAAAGAATCCAGAATACTAGAAAAAACCTTTATTATGAATAATTGATTATTTTACAAATAATTAGTTCTTCTAGATAAGATCTTCTGCTAATTTCATAAAATTGTAAAAAATAATATCGTAAAGAGATTAGTATTATTAATCTATAATTTAAAATTACTTGATAATAATCCTACTCAATTTTCGATAGTTATATTTATCATTTATTACCTAAAATATTTGTTATTAATTATATTTTCAAGAAAATCTCTAAAGAATTATTTAATATTTACCATTTAAATTACCTTAATAAATAAATTAAAATACAGTATAATCTATTTAATTTCGGTAGCTGTTTGTATGTTGGGCAATCTACCTTTCTTGAAAAAAAAATAAAAATTATATTACCCAATTTTAGGATTTTAATCAAATTCCCCTATCTATCTTGAGAAATCTGTCTATGAAAGGTAATATTTTAGGTCCTTACCGAGAGTGCCTTTATAGTAAGATTTTACTATTTATTTTTAAATTATAGCATATTTCTGCTGGTTTAATCATATTACTTCAAACTATACTTCTATTTTCTTCTTATATCACTTATATATCTTTCGTCTATCCTTATTAATTAAAAACAATTTCTAAACCTATTAATATTGAATTGTAATTTAGCTCTATTATGAACAGACTATCTTTCTAACCATTTTATAAGATATATATTTTGTAATTTTCTTATTTATTTTTTAAAGAATGATAAAAAGTTAAATATGGAATAAATAAATGATAAGGTAAATAAATATGATATAATAAATTGGATTTTAACTAATAAGATAGTATTCTATTCTTATTATTAATTTAGCTCCTCTAATCATAAAAAAGATATCAAATGAAATATTTAAGGAGATACTGAATTCTTACAAAATTTATTTAATTCTTTTTATAATGGATTAAATTTTTTAATTCAAAATTAAAGTTATTGCAATAAAGAAGCATAGGAATTTGAAAGTTAAACATAAAATAGATAGATTGTTGAGGCCATAATCTCAAACATTACCTCCCAAAAATAATACTTCTGTTTGTTTTCTTTTTAAAAAAAATCTAAATGTTAGCATTATCTTAATTTTAAATATTTGCCTTCTTTTTAAGAATAGAGCTAAATAAATAAATTGCCCCAATTTATTTATTATTTTAAGAATTAGAATACTTAAATAAATTAATTTCTTTAAGGTTGATACCCACCACGTTTTATAGTATAAAGGTATAGTATACTTATTACTTAAATATTAGAAAGAGAGTATATAGAAAAAGTTAAGAAAAAGGATTTTAATGAATATATTATTTATCAAGAGTAGGATTGATTGATTTATATGGGAAGTAGTCTAAAAAAGAATAATTAATTATTGTAAATCATAGGTTTTGAAAAATTATGTGCCTTTGTAAAATCACAGTGCATACAAAAATGAAAAATGAGTATTTTAAATGTAAAGGTACACTTTCTCTATACCTTTATAGCAGAAGGATCTTTAGGACTTCCTACATGCTAGGAATATTCAAGTTTAATTTTAATTTCAATAGCTAGCTGGTCATTAAAATCATATTTTTAAATAGAAGCTTACTAAATAAGGATATTAGATCAAAAAAAATATAGAATTATTTTAATTAAATTATGTACCATACTCTAATTAAATATAAATTTGATTTAAAATAGAATAACCTCTACCCTATGAGTAGTTAGTTTGAATTACTATATTATTTCCTTTTAACAATTAACTTAAATTATGATCACAATTAAAACATACTTAGTAGTTTTCTTTATAGATTAAAGTCTGAAGTCTTTAGTATATTTATCTTAAGTTGTATCATACAGTTTATAAATTTTAAATAGTATTATTTCCTTTCTAGCATGTATCTAAAAAATAAATAGTATTAAAATCAGTAATATAGTTTATTTGCTTATATTATTAATTTAAGATAAAGAAGAATATTTTTATAAGGTATAGCTGTGCAAATTATAATATTAAATGACTTCTAATCTTAAAATATAAAAATAAATAGATCTTGGGTATATTAGAGCTAAACAATAAAAAAGTAATTAAAAGAATAATTCGATAATATTGAATTAATAATTAATGAATAAATACAAATTTATGATCATAAAATAGTTATTGATTCCAAATTGAATTTGATGAAGTAAGAGTTAAATAACAATAAAATAAATTAAAAATAATAATATAAATATTAATTTCTAGAATATTAAAAATGATTTCTATAATTTAGATAATCTATTATATCTAGAATTATTAAAAAGAATTAATCAGATTGACCTTGCTTAAATAATTTTTAATCAATTTTAGGTAAGATAGTTAATTAATTGCTAATTCACAATGCTAATAATCAAAATTCTGGCAAATATTTAAAATTTCATAAAAGATTAAAAGTAAAAAACATTATGAATTGTACACAAAATTTTAGATCGTAAGTATTTAGCCTAATAGTTAAAATCATAAATGAAAAATTCTTTAAAATACTTATTAATTTATTTCATTACAATCGTTGAGATATCTGCAGATAAAGGAACCTTTGAAAGAGTAGTGACCAATGTTGATAAAGTTATAAGTATATCATTTTTGAACAATACTGCAGTCATTGCTTGCATCAATCACACTCCATTCAATATATTTAAAGGTAAAAATCTATTTAGCTTATTAAATATTTATAATTTAATTATTTTATTTAGCAATTCACCACCCTAGATTTCCTAATAGTCCAGATGGCAAAAACTATATAGATTTAAATTGCTAAAACCTTGGAGAGATAAGTGTACAAATTTAAATATTGAATTATATGATAAAATTAATTATTTTTTTGCTAATACTTAGGCAAATAACTTCTTCAATGCTTCACCATCCAAATAATTCATGAGTAAGAAAGAAAGAGACTCTATAAAATTCATTTATTTTTACATAATATTATAAAATATTAGCTTATAAATTAGAATATGATATTAATGAAGATTAGACTATTAATAGTTTCGATTCCTCTGCTAATTTCTTTTTCTTCCAGTATATTTCAGGCTTAAATGTATAAATTTAATTATCGAATAAATCTATAGAACTAATTATTTTTTTTAACAATAGTTTGTTGTAGCATTTGATAATGGTTCAATAATATGTAAATCCTTTTAAATGAGATGATGATAATACTTTAGCAATTCATCAGTGTATAGAGAAAAACATTAAATTTAATATTTTATAAATATAGATTATAAGGATTTTTATGAAATGAGAGTGAATAAATGCATTACTACTTTAAGTTCAGGAGTACTTATAGATGAAGTGAATAAATAATATTTGCAAAAATAATAACAACAAAAAAAGTAAGTATTAATTTTTGTTTATAAAAAAGAGTGTCAATCAAATCATCATTTCTGGATGTGGGAGTCTTATATATGGTAAAAATAATCGCTTAATGTTTAAAATATAAAATTCATTTAAAATAATCAGCTTATGATCGAGAAAGCTATGATGAAATTGTAGGATTTCAAAAATTAGCACTTTTAGATATCAATTCCCAAGTGAAATAGATACTTCCCATTCAAGTAAATTTGTCGAATTTTTTAAGAATTATTAGTGTTTAATTTAATTTGTAAGCTAAATTTCTTTTAATTAATAGCCATACAGCTCATTAACATTCTTTGTTTATTCTGAAGGAAAAGAGTTAGCGAAATTCAAGTATGATGTACCAACAAAATCTTTTATTAACTTGGGTATAAAATATCTCTAGATAATACCTTAATCAATTCAAACATAAGGAAAATCCATTATCGCTTGTCATGATTCTAGATTAGAAAGTAAATTAAAAGAGACTATAAATTTTAAGCTAATTATAAATGTTAAAAACATTTTAGTTTATTCCTCTGATTTAAGCAGTGTAATTTACTCTTACTATGAGTTGGAAGGATCAAAGTTTGTTGATTTTAAAGTGGACAATGTAATAATTAATCATTTAAAATTAACAAAATCAAAATTAATAAATTTGTTTTTTAATTAATTTCAAAGTAAGCATCTAAACTGGTGTCATACGATAGTAATAATAACATATACTGTATGTAACTAATCTTAAAATTTAATTCTTTTTAATTTTATTTTTTCATAATCCTACCTTAAAGTCCATAAATTAACTTTGGATTTGAATTAAGATAATTGCCATCCATCTTGTGATTAATGTTCTTCTCCTTTAGATGATAAATCATGTACTAAATGCTCTGATTCTATGAATAGGTAATTAAACTTATCTCATTAATGTCTTTGTTAATAGGGATTCTATTCTGATATAAACATGATTTGCTAAAAATGTAGTGATAATTGTATAGAATGCTCTGATATTAATTAATGTCTATTATGTGATACTTCTAAAAATAGAATAGTTGAAAATGGCTTATGCATATGCCAATCTAACTATTTTGAAAATTAGAAGAATGAATGTTAATTAAAGTGTGGAATATCATGCAAAAGTTGTGATAATCAAGGAAAATGCTTGGAGTGTGATGATATAAATAAAATCGTAAATAAAGATAATTTGTGTGAATGTAAGTAAGGATATTATTAAAACTAATTAAATTAATGCATTATTTGCAATCAAAATTGTAAATCTTGTAAATTAGATGGCTCATGCTCAGATTGTGATACTAATCGTATTTTAGAATCTGGCCTTTGCATCTGCAAAGAAACATACTATTAGGATAATTAAGATTGTAAGGTATGCCCATATAATTGTAAAAGTTGTAAGTTAAATGAAAACTATAAAATAATTTGCTTAAGTTGCCTTGATAATAGTAATAGAGTGAACGATGACCAGTGCAGCTGCCAAAGCGGCTACTTTGATGATAATTTTAATAAATTTTGTAGTATGATAATTAAGTGCAAAGTAGAGAACTGCATAAATTGCAGTAATAACAATAATATATGCAGCAAGTGTAATGACCTATTATTTCTTTTTAATGGAAAATGTATCAATAAATGTCCGAATTCCTACTATCCTGATAAAGAAAATTAATGTATTTTTTAATAATCATTTTAAAAAGTAAATTATTAATTATCATCTACTAAAAATACTGAAATTTAAATAACCTTTGATAATAAATAACTAAATTTAATAGAGTACATTGATGCTCTTAGCTTAAAATTATCAAATTAAATGATTCAATACTCTTATTAAAAAATCTAAAGCAACTAATATTCTATCCTCGTAATAATTAACTACATAACTAACTTAAATTCTATCAAAGAAAAGGAAATTTAAGCAACAATTTAATTCTAGAATTATTAAATTTTAAATCTAGAAATTGGCTTTAGCCAAATTTAATTAATACTTTAATAAACTAGTAATAACTCTTAGTAAATAGTAAATGGACTAGTTGATGCAAAATCAGTAGCTTAGAAAGCTATAGTAGCATCTTTTCTTCCCTTAGTTGTGACAGGAAATCTCAAATTAGTTGCATCCGTAATAGATATTTCATAATTAATTTATCTTCTATCTTTCATTAGCATAAAGTAAAATATCTCCATTCTTTTAAATTTATTTCTGTCTGATTCTATTAAAAACTTTATTAAATAAAAGTATTCCCTCCCATTTAGATCAGTTTTTAAGCTCTATGAAGGAGTTAAAAATCCCATTCTTTAATATTTTCTCTTATTTAGAAGACTTTAAAATATCATATGCTTATTCTCCAGAGAAATTTTAAGAAAAAGAAATTTAAGGGCTTTTCATTGACAATTTTGGTATTTTTATAATTCAAAATAAATAAATTAATTAATTGTAAATTATTAATAAATTTAAATTTAATTAATAGGAGATAGTATCTCGATGATTATTGCATTTGTTTTAGCACATGGGGTTTTGAAACTCCTGTCATATGCTTTTTAATAGAAATTAAGAATTCAAGATAAAATTGAAAAGCTCATAAATTTATTATTTTCTGTTTAGTTTTATTTAGATACTCTTTGGATGCTTTACTTAGATCTGTCTGTTGCTATTTTATTATAGTTGTATGATCTTAATTTTCGTGGAAGCCAGACTTTGAAATTCTTAAATTATCTTATGTTTATTTTAAGTACAATTCTCTTATTTTTACCTTTGGGATTAGTTTTGATACTTTAAAAGAAAAAATTTCATAACATAAGAAATTATTTTTCTAATATATCTGAGAACTATTTATATTACTAACCATTGCTCTATTTAAGAAAAATTATTTATTCTATTTCAGTATGTAGCTTCTTTTTTAGTTCGGTTGCATAGATAGTAATATTGATGATTACTAATTTAGGAATAGCTGTGATAGTTAATAAAAAGAACCCCCTTGATAGTAAGGCAAAGAATATCAGAGATATAATTTAAAATTTATTTTTACTACTCTCTATTTTGGGATTTGGAATTTTTACTGCACCGATTTAGTAAATTATAAATCCTAAAGGAGATATAAAAGATGAAAATAATGAAATGATTGGATGGATCATAATTTGCTTTTTAAGTGTTTTGATTTTATCAGAATTATTATTCTTCATTGTAGAATCCTTTGAAACTATAAGTTAGTTTATTTCTAAAATTATCTGCTCTTTAAAAGCTAGGAGGTAAAGAGGAAAGGTCATCTGTATATAATCCACAGAAAAGAGGCATAATTAGATTGAATAAATACTTAAAATTGACTAATTTAGCAAAGAAATAGACACTAAAACTATTCCATCATTTAATATAATAGAAAAATGCTCTGAAGTGAATACACAAAAAGATCTAATGAATACTGTTTAATTATAATAAAATAATAAGCTTACCACAACTCTAAAATCATCAATTACAAACAAATAAGATTATTTTATATAAATTGAAGAAATAAATAGCTATAGAAAAGGAGAATAGAACACATAAGAAGGAATTTAATCTCCATATTAATTAGATAGTAATGTATTGAGTAATATTAATTCTATTAATAAAATAACTCCTAGAGATTCTATCAGATGTTTAAATGAGCAAAAAGAATCTTCACTATATTCAAAAGAACTCTCACCCTTCTATCAATAGCAGAAACTATAAATAAATAAAGATTGCTATTCTACAAAATAATCATCTAATAATAAATTATTTAAAAGAAGATAAAGAAATTAGATGATTTAGAGCTTTTCTAATTTAGAATAAATTTGGTAAAATGACTGTTTAAAATAATGCACGGAAACAAATATTATTTAAATGGATAATGGTAGAAATATACAGTTACCAAGCTAGCTTATTAATAAAGATAATTGAAGTTATTTATTAATTTTAATATAAAAAATCCTTCTTTTATAATAAGGCTTAAAATTCTTTCTTTAACAATAATTTTAGTAACCAAAAATTGAAATGTATACATATTTCATCATATACTTTCTAAATTTAGTTAGATGTAATTTATATTCTAAAATAACATTTTATTAGTATTACACTCTTAAATATTTACAATTAAACCAAATAAATAAATAAAAATTTTAAATCTGAGATTAGTGCGAAATAATAAATCATTGAAAAATTTCAACAAAAACTTAAATTCGCTTAATATAGAAATTTGGTGAATTATATAAATTAACTTTTTGAATAAGGAGAAAGTGAATTATCATAAAATTTTGATGAGAAAAAATGGTTTTTCAATTTAATTTTAATTTCAAAGTTTGAAAATATTGTATTTGGTTTCTATTTGTATGTTAATCATATACATTATAAAAATTTAAATTCTATTTTTTTAGTTGAAATTAAAATTAAAAGAATTTTAAAAGTTATTTTAATCAGTATTTGGATACAAGATATGAATTCATATGTATTTCAATCAACTTTATAAGTCATATTTAGTTAAAGCAAATTAATTTAATTTAAGAACCTTTATTTGAATGGAAATCAATTTTTTAAAAAATTTAAAAATAAATTAATAGGATTTAAATATGGATAAACAAATGTAAATCTGTAAAAATAATAAAATAATTTTATTAATAAAGATTTAATAATAATTAAAATTTTGACACTCAAACCATACATAATTCTTAATTAATTTTTAACTAATTAAATTTCATTTTTTTATTATTTAACTAGATCAAAGATGATTAAATTTGGAGATAAAAAAGTTTAATAATTATTTTAGTTCCTAAAAAAAATGTTTAATATTGTATTAATTATATAAATAATGGAATGACCTGCATAAAATGTTATGGATAGATAGCTACTTATCTACAATAATAATTATCTACCTGCTTGTCCTAACAATTTTATTTTTTTTGGTAGAGTTTATTGTATAGAAAATAAACCAGAAGTAAATTATTCTTAAAAAGTAAACTTTAATTTGTAATAGTAAATTTCTAATGAACTAGAAAAGAGAAATAATGAATATGGAAGATATTTTGAAAGTATTATCAATAGAGATTATATATTTAAATACTGATTATGAAATGAGAATTATTTGTTTTACAAACAAGCAAACAACCAAATAAATATATTAATTGATCTTACTTGCTAGAATGAAATTCCTATGTTAACAATTAATATTAAACACTAATATCTTTTTCCACTTAAGAATATCTTTTATCCAGTTAATTTTAAGATATCTAATTCTAATTATACTTAAATAAGAACTCACAAACTGCAGAAGCAATAAAAAGTTTAGGCTATGTGCAAAATGTAGCATCTAAGATGGTTGTAGCTTCTTTAATTCCTCTTCCCTTAACAGTATAAATGTAGCTTTTAGCTTCTATAATAGATCCTCCTTAACTATTATAACTATTTTCATTCTTGATAGAGAGTAACCTTCTTATAATTTTGATTTGTCTATTTTAAATTTCTAATTTAATTTTAAAATTATTAAAGATAATTCTGATTCCTTATCATTTAGATAAGTATTTAAGTTCAATGAAAGAAGTAAAATTACCATTTTTTAATTACTTCAGCCACATGAACTGCTTTAAATAAGAATGAATTGTCTCACTTCCAAAATTTAAATAAAAGAACATTCAAGGGCTTTTTTTGGATGATTTTGATAAGATTTCTTAATAAAGATTTAATTAAAGATTTTAACTTACTCAATGATAAATATTAAATAAATAAATAGGTGATAGTTTTTCTACTTGGCTAATTTTAGTAATAACCCATAGTGTTTTACAGATCTTTGTTGTTAATCTTAGCAAATTTTAAAAACTATAAAATTTAATAGTCAAATTAAGAGACTACTTCTTATTCTCAACAAAATTATATTTAGACTTTTACATTGAAGCTATATTTACATATAAGAATAACTGTGATAATTTATTTCTATAGTATAAAATAATCAATAAATCTAGAATTAATAGGAATAAATAACCTCTTAATTATAGCATTTGGAGTGGTTCTTCATCTTCTACCATTATTTTTTATTTATACCATTTATAAATAAAAATATTTGAGTTTTTAAAATTATTTCTAAGAGATTTCTAAGTATTCTTGTTTTCAAAATTTTTATGATAGAGAAAATTGGTGTTCTCAATCCTATTTTATAGTTTCTACTTTAATGATTATATCTTAGGTTACCATTTTTTAAGCTATCTTTAATTTTATCATTATCTTAGTAATAATTAAAAACAAACCCTATGAAAGTAGGATTAAGAATTTTAGAGATATCTTTTAGAGCATTTTCCTTCTTAAGTCTTTCATTTTAATGAGGTGCTTTAATAATAATAATAATAATAAATCAGATTAGAATCTATCTGATAAGAATTTTATATTAGGGTGGATAGTGATAGTTATTTTGAGTATACTAATAACTATGGAATTTCTTTTCTTTGTTGTAATTGAGAGGTTAAAGATGGCTTGGAATTTTTTTAAGCAACTATATTCTAAAATAATTAGAGTTAAAATCTAATCTTTTAAATATGTGGATGAATAAATAAATGTAAGGTAAAGAAGATTAATTAGGAAAATCTTAAAAATAAAATAAAGATCAACTTGAAAAAATGATTAATGTTAATTTAAAATAATCAATATTGAATGTAGTCATAAACAAAGGATCCACAAATAATTATTTTAAAAATATTGATTAATATGGTTTAAATAACAGCTTAAATTCTAACCAAAAGTTATTTTTAAATGAAAATATATTCTAAAAGATTAATTGCTAGGCTAAGTTAGCAATAGAGGAGATTCAATAACATAATTAGGAAATAATTCGCCAAATCTAAGTTATAATAAACTCCTAATAGTTAATTATTAATACAGAGTAAACAAAAAGAATCAAAGAGTGTATAGGAATCTTTCCAAAGATATTACACCTTAATAAAATAAATTATATTGTTTGCATAATTAAGGGCTAATGAGTTTATTTAATAATTATCAAATTAAAGTGGATTCAAATCCTAAGAAGACATAGAAAATCCCATTTTAAAATGGCCAATAAAAATATACCAATAGAGAATTAAATGAAATCTTTTTTGGATATTTAAATAGATTTAGGTAGTTCCCAAAGAATTTAAAATACTATAATTTCTAATAGTAGAATTTTTTAATAAAATATTATAGAGGCGATAATAAGAAGGTATCATTTCGTTCTAGGAACCATACAAAGGAGAGAAAAAACTTATAATAGATATTAAATTGAATTAAATAGTAAATAATGATTATAAATTTTTAGTAATATCTAAATTATATATTTTAATCTAGATAAAAGGAAATATCTATTTATTTATGTATTAATGTATCAATCTATGAGTTACTATAATTAATCTTTTTAAATTTATAATTATAATCAAACTATGCCAACATTCTCACTTATAATCTGTAAAAAATAAAATAAAATCTTTTATTAAATAATTTTTTGCCTTTATAATATATAAATATTAATAAAGTTTATGTAATTATTAGATTAGCTAGTTAGTTAGTATTCTCTCATCTTTTTCATAATTACAAAAAGAACAAATAGATTCAAGTTATTATTGGTTTTCATTATATTTATCATCAGAATTTGATAAATTTGTGTTTTTCTTAAGAACATTAGCCTAGAAAACAGTATTTAAAGATTTATTTTTAAAATTTTGAGAATAATTAAATAGATTTTTATACTAAATTTATATCTTAGAGTGAATCAAAGTCATTTAATGGTAAGGATAGAGAAGAAAGTGTAAATGGAATTGATTTAAAATGGTAAAGTTGAAGGAGATGTAGAGTAGACAAAATGTAAAAATTGAAATTAATTAGATAAATCAGATTATAATGTTATTATATTTTTCTTTCTTTCATATTAATTGATTTGTCAAAATATTCTTTATGGAAAATCTTGTCACTTCTTTTCTTAATGGCTTAATTTTTTTTACCTCAAATTTACTATTTCGTGATTAATCCAACTTTTGATTCATAATTCTGAATAAAAGATAAATTAGGATACTCTATCTATAATTCGAGTTTGTAAAGTAAAGGTAAACTTTATTTAAATGTAAGTAAATACTAGCTGAAACTGAAAAATGTATTCCCTTGATAAAAAGGTTGTAAAAAAAAGGATTAATTTCTTTACTCAATTAAAATTTAAGAAATATTTTTGCAATTTAAATATTGTACTACTTTACTGTATCGAAGTTTAGTTATATAAGTAATAGGAAGATATATTTATGATTGATTGATTGATAGAATCTTAGTAATAAATACATAAAAACTTTTAATTACCAACATAGATAGATTGGACAGACTATATATTCATAACATAAATTATCTTTTTAATAATTAAAGAAAAGAATATTTAGCAGCTCCAATAACAAAAATCTAAATGGTCTTCATACTTTACACACTATTTTTATTATCCCTCATTTGCAGGGTATCTCAAGCAGCTATAAAAACTGATATAATTTAAACTTCAGATCAGATAAGTTATTTAGAAGTATTGAATGATAATGATTTTGCTGTCTGCGATCAAGCATAAACATAGATTACTAGTATGTCTTTCTTTATACATTATGATCATCAAATTAAAAGGGCTAAATTAAAGTTTATTTTTATTCAAATTAGTCTACTCATACTATCCTACAGTTGCAAAAAAATTCTCGTAGATTGTGCCTTGTAGAGGTATAGCTTAGGGAATTGCAGTAATTTATATTATTATTTTAAAAGTGATAGGAATTTAACCCTTTTTATTTTAATAAAATATACTTCTACAGCCTTCTATTATACTCTAAACAGATGTATCCTTTTATGGTAAGACTTTGTTTGTTAGTAAAAAAATATAAGTTTAATATAAACAATATACTTTATCATAAACTTAGATACCACCTATGATTCTACACAAGTTCTACTTTAGAATAATTAAATCAACTCACTTTATTATATAAAAAAGATGTTTTCTCATTAAATGGTAGTTTACTTCATATTGTTTGTTACTCATTAATTTTATATAATTTTTATTTTACTTATCTAGACCTATTTTCTTGGATACGTTGATGGATCGAGAGGAAGTAATCATCATATTAAAATTATTTTAGGCAAAGGATAATTAAAAATATTATTTAATTAATAGTTTATAATCCTGATAAGACTAAATATATAATCAAAGGATGCTTTGGAGCAGTCTCAGAGGGTGCATATTTGGTAAAAATATATTAAGATAGTATTTATGCTAAATTAGATTGGATTTATAAATATAGACTTCGCAAATTGTTATTGTAAGCTGCTAATAAGACTTAAATAGTAATATTCTATAATATGTCAAAATCAACTATCTAAACTAATTTTAATTAAATTAGTGTATTTACTAAATAAGGATAGTCCATCAGATTCAACAACTTTCACTCTTAATACATTTATAAGCTACTTGAATTGTAATCATGACATCAAAAAACTATTACCTGTAACAGAAACACTATTGATATTTATTACAAATGAATTTAATTATTCTTTTATTATTTATAAAGATGGAAAATTTGAAGAAATTGTTCATTTAAACTAGTGATAATAATCTTGGAATTTACTTAATAGACGAAGTTGGATAATTGATAACCTTTTCAGGATTCAAATCACTTTAAATATATCCATAATTTATTGCTGTCATTGATTATAAATTGATCGTTCTATCAAATACTAAAATACAAAGTATTTATTTATTAACAATTGTTCAAACTTTAAGATATTTTTAAAAACTATTAAAGTTTATCTACCTGATGATTAATCTACCATCTTCGATGAAATAAATAATCCTTATAATTAAAACTTTATTTCTCTATCAGTTAATAATGTAAAATCTAATCACCTAAATTATTATACGCAATTTAAATTCTAAAATTTATTAAAAAATAGGAACAGAATTACTTTATTACCTATGACAACGATAAGAATATCATAAGTAATTCATTCATTTTTTTACTTATTAAGCTTATATTCATTATTCTTTATTAATAACTTTACATTAGGATATGATTTATCATAAAGCATAATTTGCTATCCACTTTGTAAGTCTTGCTTTGGAACAGCTTAAAATCAATGTTAGTTATGTTTAGATGGTAATCCTCCTGTCAATAATACTTGTTTATGTCCCATAGGAGAATATGATGATGGCTTAGGAAATTGTAAACCATGTGATGCTTCATGTTATACATGTTAATCATAAACTAAATGTATCATCTGTGCCATAAATAGAACTATAGATGCAAATAGCAAATGCAATTGTAATGCTGGTTTTTATGAAGATACAAACAAGAATTGCATTAAATGTGGAACAGATTGTACAACATGTGATTAAAATGGATGTTTAACATGCATTGATTCTTTTAAATCCCCTGATGCAAGTGGTATTTGTCAATGTACTGATGTAAATATGAAAATAGATACATCTTCTGGAAAGTGTATTTGCAAGGACAATTATTATTGGAATACAGTGTTAAGTATGTGCACTTCATGTGGATCTAATTGCCTAAAGTGTGCTTCTAATGGCAGTTGTATTACTTGTGATAGTACCTTAAATTTTATTTCATAAAACGGTTAATGCATATGTCAAATTGGATTTTATTTAGATAATAATGGAATTTGTAGTAAATGCTATTTTAAATGCAAATCGTGTAAAAGCTTTTATTAATGTACTTCCTGTGATAGTGTACTTTAATTTAGATAATTAGATACTTCTACTCAAACTTGTGTTTGTAAATTAAATTATGTTGAGGATTTAAGCTAAAATATTTGTGTTCCATAGATTATTGGTAACTGTGCAGATACAAATTGTTAAATATGTTCTAATATAAACGTGTGTACTCAGTGCTTACCATCTTATTATCTTTATTAAAGTATTTGTGTTTAGACATGTCCTAAAGGTTACTCACCTAATTTAAATAATGCTTGTACAATTATTCAAAAAATTAAGTATACTCTGATTGAATATTCTGAAAACACTTTTAGAATTTTATTTGATACAGATTTATCTAATCCTGATAATTTCATTCAAAATATTTAAATTTCAATTCCATCTTTTGAGAATAAATATACTGTAAAAGTAGAAAGAATTTCAAACAAAGAACTAACAGTGTTAATATTGCCTAAGTCTGTACCTTCTAATAAAAATTATAATATTATTTTTAAATTTGATGAGAATACATAAACTAATTTATCTAATTACAATGAATAAATTGATGCTAAATTACACTACTAAGCTTCTGAATCAACTAAATAAACTACTTAAGCAATTACTGGAACTACTTAAGTTGCTTCCTAAGCTACAATAGCTTCATTACTTCCTTTAGCTATTTCTGGTAATTTCCAATTCATTGCTTCTGCAGTTGACATTTCCTAGCTAATTTATTTAATGAACTTCATTAACATTGAGTAAAATAATCTTAATTAGACTTTTAAATTAAATTATATTCAAATATTAGTTTTCCTTACAACCTGGACTCATTTTATGATTCATTAAAGGATTTTAAAATACCATTTAAAAACTTCTTTGAAATGGTTGAAGATTATTAAGACATAACTTATAGAGCTCCAAGTAAATTTGAAAATAAAGACATTTAAGGATTTTATTTAGAAAACTTTGGTAATTTATTTAAAATATTTTGATTTCAAAAATATGCACTGTAGATTCTCATTAATTAATTAAAGATAGAAAAAGTTTGGAAAAAATTTAATTAAATCAATTAATTCCTAAAACTGATTAAAAACTTTTAAAGCTATCTGTCCTTAATTAATGAGAATCTACAATATTAAGTTAAGATAAATATATTTTAGTAATCTAAACAATCAATGAATTTGTTTTATATTTGATAATTAATTAAAGGTGACAGTATTTCTCTATTAGTTACAATTTTAATGTGTAACTTTATCATATATTTATTGGAAATCGGTTTGAGAATTAAATCTACTTGGCAATAAAAAGTTAACAAATTAAGGAATAAGGTGTTCACAATTAAATTTTATTTTGAACTACTGTGGGTTATTTATTTAGATATGACAGTCTCTTTAATCCTTTAAGTATAAGTTTTTGAGTTTAATAATTAAGTATCTGAAATTATAAACTATATTCTTATGTTTTGTGGGTTACTGATATCTTTGGTACCTTTAGTTTCAATATACTTCTTGTTCAAAAATAAATTCAAGCACTCTTTAGAAGCCTTTACAGAAAATATGAATTATAAGTATTATTTCCCTATCTAATATATAAGAAAATACTACTATTCTATTTTCATTTGTGGATTTAGCTTTTCTCCCTTAACTTAAGTTGTTAGTTTAATGATATGGAATGCCTTTATGTTTGCTTTGGTCCTTAAAACTCAGCCAAATCGCTTAAAGGCTTATAATATTAGAGATGTTATTTCTAATCTACTTTTCTTTACATCTACTACTCTTCTTTTACTTTTCTTACTCCCACAATTCGAGGATGAAGATAATTAAATGTTGCTTGGGTGGATTGTAACTGCTAATTTAGGTTGTATGATCATCATAGAACTTGGATTCTTCGTCAAGGAAACTATTTATTCTATAATAGAAATTATTAAAAAGACAAAGGAAAAACTATCTTATTAAAAGAAATATCCTTCAAATAAAGTAGCTCCTCTTTCTCCAGTTTCAACTCTATAAAATATTTAGAATGATTAAGATATTCTTTAAGAGGATTAGGACATCGTAAAAAGTAATGACCAAAAACCTTCAATTTATGTAAGGCCTTTCTTTAAAAAGCCAGAGAAATTAAACAAAATTTTAAAAAGAAAAAACTCTAATTCTACTCATGATATAGTAGATAAATAAGATAACAGCTTTTATTCTTCCCCAACAAAATCTTAAAGACCATGTCTTCTTCCTTCCAATTCTAATCTTAAAGGAAGTACTTCAACATTAAATTATTTACCAAATATATCTAAGAATGCTACTTCGTCTCATTTACAACCACCACCTTCTCTTTTATTAGCACCTGCCGAAATGTAGAGCCTAGATTTAGGTTCTTAAAACTTATAGGAAAGTTCTTAAAAGCTTGATATTCAATCAAAATCAACTTTTAAAGATATGTAAGCTTCTGATAGAAAATTAATTTACTCCCCAACAACTCAAACGAAATAGATTTTAATAGGTAGTAGCCCTTAAATTGACAAATCACATAATATAAATGGAAATTCAGAATTAAATTCTTTTATTTAGAATTCGGAAATCTTAAAATAATTTATATAAAACGAATGTACAACTGATCGTAAAAGAAGTGAAAATTAAAAATTCGAATTTTCTTTAGCAAATAAGAAAGGGCATAAAAGAATACAATCTGTACATTAGATCTCTTAAAATCTTTTAAATATTGAAAAATCTGGAATAAATTGATTGAGTCTTTTAATAAGCCATTTAAATAAAGATAAAATTAATAATTATCTTTTTCTAATTTCTAATTTAATTACCCTTACTTATACTACTAATATGTTTTAATTAAATAAGATGAAAATTTATTAAACTTATAAAAGGGAGTGTATTTATTATTTGATATGATCTTATAATAAATTAGCTTTACTTAAATAAAGAGGGAATTAAATAGAATATTTATTTTCCTTAAAGAATTAACTTAACTTATTTACTTTCTTATCCTTTACTATGTATTATTACTTTAATTTTGTAATTCTTAGTGATAGTTAAATTAATAACTTTCTTCTCTATTATTTACTTGAACTATTTTCTACAAAAGATAAAAGCCTTAATCAAAATAATATTTACTCTCAATGTACAATTAGAAACAAAATGTATTGATGAGTAAATAATTGAATTCCAAAGTTAAAAAATGATTATTTCATTGATAATTTAATTTTACCATTTATTTATATTTTTTAACTAAAAATTTAATTATTTAAATATCTTTTAAAACATTCATTATCAAGAAATTTCCTTTCTTCCCTTTTCCTTCTATTCAAAATAAATCTATAAATTAATATAAGTTTGAATTGTTCTAATATTTATAATATTTATGAATATTTATGGTTAAATCCAAATCTTAATAAGCTAATTTTTCAGTTTTAATTCTTAGATTTTAATAATAGTATTAATGTGATAGCAATCAGATGGATATAAATGAATAGTTTTAATTTATTTCAAATTCTATTGGATAATTTATATGATAACTAACATAAATTAAGAATATTCAACAATGAATTATAAGAATTGTCAATTTAAATTAATCAAAAAAAACCTTAGAATTATTAATTTTAATTAATTATTGTTTTTGGTTTAAAGTGGCTTATTTTGTTGATATATTATTTTAATTACTCTTCAATATATTAATTACTAGGAATTTGATTATTTGTTAGAAATTCAAATTATTGCCAAAGTAAATTTTATTTATATTCATATGAGATTATTGATAAGTATTATAGTCATAGCATCAGCTTTAATATGCTGTTAAGGCGAATTATCTAGAACAGACAGTACTCTTTTAAAGGGAATAGCGGTAATCAGGCATGGAACTAGATATGTTGAGACACCTAAACTTGCTGATAGTGATGATATTAAATATTCAGGGGAATTAACACCTGTTGGAATGCGTCAGCATAATGAATTAGGAAGAGCATTTAATAAAGTTTTTGTATAGGATGAGAAGTTTCTTAGTCCAACTTATTAACCATCAGAGTTATATGTATAGTCTACA
Organism: Tetrahymena borealis; assembly: GCA_000260095.1. NCBI lineage: Eukaryota > Ciliophora > Oligohymenophorea > Hymenostomatida > Tetrahymenidae > Tetrahymena > Tetrahymena borealis. The sequence goes on along the minus strand of JH651292.1, from coordinate 285,481 downwards.
GATAAAAATAGGTAAAATCTAATAAAATTAGCATTAAACCAGCACTTTTTAATTACATTTTTATATTTAAGCCATATTTTATTGCAAAAAATATCAATTAAATTCTTCATAAAAATAATTAGAACTATTCAATCAGCTTAAAGCTTTCTTCATGGCTTCTATCAATAAACAGTGACTATGAATGATAAAGTTGACCCTAAATATTTTAGCCCTCCTTTTGATGCGAAGATTCTATAAAATATTACTAAACCAGATGGAAGAATCTCAGTTGGAAATGGAATTTAGCCTATCCCTATAAGAACTTTACCTTATGACTAAGATAAATATCTTTTAACACACGGAAATACTTGTAGTGCTTTTAAAAAATGGTAGGAAGAAAATAAAAAGAGTAAAGAATGGTAAGAGGTAACAGAATACTATCAATCAGATATGGATAAAGTCACAAAGATAATAAAAGAATTTACAAAGAGTGATCTACCAGAGCCAATGGATATAAATAAAATTTATTAGTACATGGATGCTATTCTTTGCCAATTTTAAAAAGGAGGTACTAATTACCCAGAAATAGATAGTGATCTTTTTAAAACAATGTAGGATATCTCTTAATTCTAATTCTTTATCATATTTTTCTTGAGAGAATACTAACTTAAAGCAATTTCAACACCCTTTTATAGTGAATTGTTTGTTCATTTAGAAAACTATATCTAATCTAGAACTACTCATAAATTAGTCTTATTCTTTGCTCACGATACTACTATTAACATGATACTAAATACTCTTGGATTAACTGGCTATGATTGTATTAGGAAAAAAATTATGGATAAAACTTGGGATGATTCTAAGATATGCTTTACAGAAATTATAAAAGTAGCAAGCAATATCATATTTGAATTGAGAAAGAATAAAAGTGATGATTAGTTATTTATCTCAATCAGGTACAATGGAGAATACTTGCTATTTAATGAAGGTAAAGATACTATGCTTTATAGCGAATATAAAAAGAAATTTACAGATTGGTAAATTGAAAATTGGGATGAAGTCTGTGAAAATATTAATACGGCTGAAAGTAGTGAAAATGAAGCTCCTAATTGGGCTATTACTATCATAGTTATATTTGCCTTGTTATTTGGTATAGCTGCTATTATTGCAATTTACCTATTTAAAAAATTATAAAGATTTAACAGTTTTGATGATTAAAGACATATGGAATTATCTGAGAATGTTTGAAAATATGTTAAATTTAAATTAAAAACTTTAAATTATTTTTAATTATAATTATCCTTACATATTTCATTCTTTTATATAACTTTAAATTATATCTAATACAAATTTAAAAGGTAATTAGTTTATTCTTTTATTACTTTATTTATTTTTTATTAAATTTCAAAGAAATGCATATAAGTTAAAGAAAGAGGGTCGTTGATAACTATTAAATGAGAATTTAGAGTATTAAATTTGAGTAAAAAGTGATTAATAAGAAATACTTATCAATACCTTTTTAAATCTTAAATCAGTAGACTAAATGTAATGTTTATTTAGTTTTGATTCATCTTATTACTTTTCTAAATTATAAATTATGTATGTGTAAATTCATTTAGTATTAGTTAATTTTGAGTAAACAATTATAAATTAATTATCTATATTTCCTAATCACTGTAGCAAAAGTGCAATTACATTTCATTACATTTTTATAATGAATTTACTTCTAATTTGTAAGAATGTGAAGATTGTTTCTATCAGAATCTTCTAGCGATATTCTTTAAGCATTAAATTATTAGCTTAACGTAATATATTAGCATTTATGTACCAGAAATGATGTAAACGAAAAATAATCTATATTTTAGAGTTGATTAAATTATTTATGTAATAAACATAAAATCTTAGTCAGATTTATTTCATATCTAACATTCTCTCTCTTTTTTTAAATGTTTAGGTTTGCTATTACCACTCATTTACATATTTGGTCATATGACATTTACAACATCAAAATTACATTTATATTGAATTAACATGTATTCTAAAATTGAAAATATATAAATGACTTCAAATAGGTAAACATAATGTAAATATACTTCATATATTGAATAATAAAAAATAATAATTATAGTCTAATCTAATTTTTAGATTATTTTACTCGCTATTCTATTTCTAGGTTTCTTTGAATTAGTCTTTTAACTTATTAATTCCTCAAACTTGATTTTGTTATTATAGATCAATAGTTAAGCTAAGTAATTGCATATAATCTTCACCAATCACATTAATATTCCCAATTTTGCTAATTGAAAATAAACAAATTTGGTACTATAAACTCCATTTTTAAATATATCCAAATTATTCCTAGATTTTATAAACTTTAAATCAATAACTATAAATTAATTGGCAAACAAAAGAAAGTAAAATGAATAAAAATATATTCTTCGCTAGTCTCTTATTTATTGGCTCAATTATCAATTTAGCCTCCTCTACTCCTGTAGACATTACTAAAGATAATATATTCTTGAATTCAAAGACAGTCCAAGTAATAGGTTTATTCAGGCATGGTGCAAGGTTTGAAGAATCAACATATTATGCAACTCCTACTGAAATGACATAAATTAGACTTGGTGAATTAACAACTACTGGAGTTCGTTAGATGTACAATCTTGGGGAATTCATTAAATAAGAATATATTAAAAATGATAAGCTTCTTTCTGAAGAATATGTTCCCTCTGAAATTTACTTACGTTCAACTGATAAAAACAGGTAAACAACATTTTTATGATTTCAATATTCTGTTATTATTATCAAAAATTAAAGAATTATTCTATCAAATAATCAACTTTCTTCAATAATATAATCTGTAAATTAAAATTTTAAAAATAGAACTCTTACTTCTGCTTAGAGTTTTGCACTTGGACTATACCCAGGTACAGCATCAAATGACTACACCAATCCATTAAAGATTGAAGGTGTTTTTACCACAAAACCACCTTTCTTAGGTAGAGACAATAAAGATCCATAATCAACTTTGGATAGTAAATATACAGCTCCAGGAACTCCTAATTCTCTTACTGTAATTCCTGTTCATTCGATCAGCACAAGTCAAGATAAGGTCCTTTATACTCATGGTTCAACTTGTAAGAATTTTTCTAGTTGGAGAGATGAAAATGCTAAATCAGCTGATTGGGATAGAATAACTAAAATGTATCAAAAAGATATGGATTATATTCTAAATAAGTTATCTAGTTCCTATCCAAATATTAAAGATATCGACTTATATAAGTGCTATGAATATGTTGACGAAATGATTTCTCGTCGTTGGAGGATGGATCCAACTCTTGCTGTTCCTAAAGCCTTCTAAGAGAATAATTATTAATTGTATTATAAATTACAAGAAATCGCTCATCTTGAATACTTCCTTGTTTACTTTAAAAGTTAAAGAGACATCTAAACTATCAGCACTCCCTTCTTTGCTGATTTACTATAATATATGAATTTGAAGATTAAAAATCCTGATTATAAACAAAAATTTATTGGTCTTTTCGCACATGACACAACTATAGGTATGGTTCTCAATGCATTAAATTTAGTTAGTTGGGAATGTCTCGAAAAGCTTTTTGCTTATAGGATGGATCCTACAAAACCAAAACCTGCTGATGATGAGTAATGTATTGATACATATGTTTAATTTGCTTCTAATATTATTTTTGAACTTCGTCAACATACTACCTCCAATCAATACTATGTTGGTGTTCGCTATAATGGTGAATACTTTAAGATTTGCAATAGTAAAAATTACTTTTGTTCATATACAGAATTCAAAGATTAATATACTAAGTGGTAAGTTAACTTTGATAAGGAATGTGGTAATACCTCAAGTTCTACTAACACTAAAAGCTCTAGTTAGATTTCAAATAATTAAATTACTCAAGTAGAAAAATCAGAAATTGTAGATGATTCTCCAGTCTGGGCCTTAGTTTTGGTTCCCCTATTTGGTTCATTATTTATTATTACTTTCATATATTCCATCTATGCCTTCTTAAAAATGAAAAGATTAACAAGATTTGATAAAGAAACAAAATATAATGTTTAGCTCTAACAAGGATCTGGCTCTGCTAATGAAATATGATTTTATTTATTACATTTGTTTATTTGTTTGTTTGTTTGTCTATAATTTAATATTTTTATGTTTTTAAATTTTAATAATAATACAAAATTAGTTAAAATGATTTTAAAAAATTTTAATTTATTTTAAATTTTTAAATAGGAATGAAAGTAAAATAATAAATAATAAATATTAACAACACAAATTATAAAAAGCTAGCTATTGATATATAGATAGATAGATACAGATGAGACAGATATTTTTTGGTTTTAATTCTTCAAGAAATAATTTTAATAATTATAATTATATTCAAACTAATTCTTATATTTTTATAGCAAAACAAATTTAGCAAAATTCATATCCTGGATAAAAAATATCCACTTTCCTCTTTCTGCAAATTAAACAAAGTTTTGGCTAATATCTAATATTTTATTACTCAATCCCATTATTTTATGCTTATCGGTTATTTAGAGAATAATTGCCATATTATTGTTACTACTGTTAATTATTATTAAGATTATTAATTTCTATGCTTGCTTAGCAGATATTGTTATAATATGGATCATTTTAATTCTAAGGTCCCATAATATTATCATTTTATTATTAATTATATTAATTATTATAGGAGAAGGGCTAAGTAATTATGCCTTATTGAGTATTTTAATTGTATTTCTAACTATCCTAAGAAAATTGATTATTATCATCATATTTATTTCTTGGATTAATTTAATATTTAGCAAGAGAATTTGAAGCTGTAGGCCCTTCAGTACACTAATTTTATTAATGAAAATATTAAAATTAGTTTTTAACAATAATATTTACCTTTATGATGGAGCTATCAAGAAGATATTAGCTACTAGCATTCTTTTTTTATAATAATTAATTAATTAATAATACATTTATTAAAATAATGTGAAATAAAAAAATCAATAAACTTACTTATTTTTCAAAATTATTTTTAGCCACTAAAGTTTCCTCCTATTTCATTTTCTCTGTTTTATAAACAAAATGTTATATTCATTGAGGTATTTTAATTATTATTTATACCTTTTGTTAGAAATCCATATATTTATTAATCACTAAAAAAATAAAATACTATTTCATCTGATTTATTACCCACTTAAATAGGATATTTTTTTTATTCATGATAAATTTTTGCCTAAATTTTAAAAAGATCTTCAAATAAACTATTCAAAGCTAGGTATGTATCAAAATCTTATTTATAAAACAGCTACTCTATCATATCCTCTTTATTTGTTTTCCTACACTTTGAAGTATCAAAATAGTATGCCAATAAAAACAAAAGAAAAATATCTCTCTAATGGTTTTATTGCGAAATTTGATTTGGATCTTTTAAAAATTTCTCTATGAAATCTTTCAATTTTTCATCATATTAAAATTGCTGTATTTTTGATAAAATATCATTTACATTCTTTTTATTCTTTATGATATAATTAATAGCATCTTCAGAGATAATTCTCTCTCCATAGTGCTATTTTTACTAAAAGATAAAATTCATTCCATAAGTAACACAGTCTATAAATGAGCTAAACATTATAATATATTTATATGCTTTTTCATCGACTTAATTTAAAATCAATTTCTTGTCTTTAATTATTTCTTCATTTGGTAAATTTCTTGGTATATCTATTTTAAAAATTAATTTTAATATTTAGATTTGCAAAAATTAAATTACTTTCTTGTAAGATTTGAACTGTGCTCAAATTAAATACTTTTTATGATTTAAAATCAACGAATGTTAGAGATTTTAAATTAACTAAATCTTCTTGATGTTCAAACGGATTGTCTTTAAATATTCTTATTTTATTAGAGCTAATTTAGTTGCTAATATAATCTATAAATGAGATTATCTTATTTTAATGATACCAATCTTTAAAATGTTCTTTAGTATATTATAAGGAACCTAAAATACAGTATAGGATATCATTTATAAAAAACTGCGTTACATTTTCTATCAATTCAGTTTTTGCTTTGTAATGTTTATTATAAAGATATTAGTAAATTTGATCATTTTTATGTATAGAATGTTAATTTAGAATTTTAGTTTTAATATTAGCTAATATTTCTTATCTCTCTTTAATTGAGCAATTAGTTATTAGCTATAAAAATATTCCTTCTAAAATACCTTAAGAAGAATTATCATAAACTTAGTAAAAAATGTAATTATTATTAGAGCTTTGAAAAGATTCTACAAATTCTTTAGATGAAGCATTGATTTAATCTATTCCTCTATATAGCAATTTATTCTATATTTTACTTTTGTTTGCTAATTTGCTATCTATTTATCTTTTAGATGAAACATAAATAAAATATTTATCCAATTTAAAAAAAAAGTACTATTCCTAACCCATATTTAATTACCCTTCATTATATTGATTTTAACCATTGAGGGTAACATATTTTAGCATTGGAGGATATTTAATTTATTCTTAAATTTCATTTAATTATTAGAGAATATTAGTTTAATTTAAATAAATGAGCAAAGGGTGTTATTCTATTTATCCATATTTCTAAGCTTAAATATTTATCAAGATAGTTAGAAGTAAGATGAAAAGCTATTTATCTTATTTGGTATTTTTGTCTAGGATTACTTCGGTTAATAATTCTTATATTTATCCATTAACTAATTTTGATTTACTAATCTTTTATTAAATTTTTAAAATCTCATTGCAGTTACGCTCTTGTTGAATATAGGTAAATAGCTTATCTTTCATCAAATCTGCCTAATTATTTTCTTATCTGAGAAGATTTATTATGTATACTGCTAAAACTCCCATAAATTCGTGACATATGTAATAATCAAATGAACATAGGCTTTACTAACCTAACATATTTTGTAAGATTTAATCGATAACTATATTTTACTTTTGAAAAGTTTCTTCTAGTTGAAAATAAGAAATTTTTTGGGGTAAGAATATGGTGTCTACAAAGCTAGTATTATATAAATATGGTATAAACCTATCAATAAGTACTTACTAACTAGATTTAATATAGGTATAGAATTCTATATATCCATTTTATTCTATATTTACAATTACTATTTGCAAATCTTTCTATTCGACATAGAGCTAATTTTATTCATAAACATAATAATTACTATTCTAACTACCAGTAATAAGCACAGTTGCTAATTACAAGTTATATCTAAAAACATTCTTAATATTATTTATTACATTATATTATACTGTAAAAAGCTTCTATTATATGATATTGCAAAGCATTAAAAACAAATCTGACTAAAGAAAGAAGATAGATTATAAATCTTGATTGATAAACCCTACTAAAAAATCAATCAAATTATATTGTAATTCTGGCTAACATTTAACTCTCTTATCCATTAGAATTTCTTGAATAGTTAAAAATAACTATTTCAAAAAATCATTGAAGTATTGTTTTTAATTGAAATCCTGTAGCCCCATAAGATGCAATTAAAAATAAAATTTTAAAAAAGCATACAAATTACATTTTAATTTATCTTTTTCATTCCTAAATTTATAGCCTCCAAAATGAACTAAATCATTATTAGAGTTAAATTTTTATTAAATTACTTAATTCAATTAATCATTTTATGGTATAATTTCATAGAGATTATAATCAATCAAATCATATTTTGATTTTGGAAGAAGAGAAATTAGCTATGAAAACTATAAAAAATGATTGTAAATATACAATTTTCTTCACTAAAATAAAATATTACATCTGGATAATCATCCTAGTGAAGTTAAGATCTATTTAAAGCATAGTCATAAAATATTAACTTCCTATTAATAAACTTATCCACCATATCGCTTTTATTGAACCTCTATTTTTAATATCTATTACTATCTATTTTGAATCTTCTTTTCAATTTATTTTTGTTTTAAGAATATCGACTCATAAATAAAAAATAAATATCTAAAGACTTAAAGAACTAAACAAGGGAATATCCAAAAAGATGATAGAATATTAACTACTTTTAGCTGATAGGGGGAAAAACTAATTTAATTAAAACATATCAAGTCCGCCGCTTTAGCTCAGTGGTTAGAGCATTCGCCTAGTAAGCGAAAGGTCGGCGGTTCAATCCCGCCAAGTGGCTCTTTTTACATTTTAATAATATT